>PVIJ01000034.1:122315-236624 GCA_004024925.1 Scalopus aquaticus | reverse complement strand
ATGCTAAAGCTAAACATGGAGCTTCCATATGACCCAGCAATACCACTTTTGGGAATTTACCCAAAGGACAGAAAAACACTAATCCAAAAGGATACATGCACCCGTATGTTCATTGCAGCACTGTTCACAATAGCAAAGGTATGGAAGCAACCCAGATGTCCAAATATAGATGATTGGATCAAGAAGATGTGGTACATATACACAATGGAATACTATTCAGCATTCAAAGAAGATAAACACATGCAATTTGCAGCGACATGGATGGAATTAGAGGGGATCATACTCAGTGAAATAAGCCAGAAAGAGAAAAATATCGAATGGTTTCACTTATAACAGGACTATAAGGAAACCAAATAGGAGAGAGACAATCAGCGGGGGTGGGGGGGGGGAGGCAGAGGGAGGGAAGGAAAAGGGCACAAAATGTAATAGAAAAGAACACAAGGGACCATGGAGATGGATCACGGGTGAATTGGTGGTGGGCTACCCAAGGGGAATACAAAATGTAAAAGACATAAATAACAATAAAAATATATATTTAAAAAATAATCAAGAATAGAACATTATCCCATATATTTAATCTCTGGACTCAAGGATAAAGGCTTCTGATTTTAATTTCAAGATCCTCTATGGTTATGAGTCAGACTCTAAATAGTACTTGCTGCTTTTTAACATCAAATAAAACTAACATTGCCTTTTGCAAAAGCTTTCTACACGGCAAGACTCAATATACATGTGATACATAGGGTGGGTAGGAACTAAACTTAGGCAATAAACAAAGAAACGACATTACCCCTTCATCAAACCTAATTCAATAAGTACTATCTGCACACCTTCAGGGCCAGACACTAGTTTGGATCTATTAGAAGAGAGGAAAAGAAGACTGAAGGGCTGCTCCCAGGATGCTGAGAAACAAATACTTGCAACTAAAGAACATCATGTTATTCAAATAATTTACATTAAATAGAATTTAAGCTGCCAAATATTTACTTGCATTCCATCATAAGCTCTAAATCAAATTAATATTCTTAGCTTATAATTTTTTTTTAAATACTAAGGCATCTTCCTGGTTTGAAGCAGCTTATCAAAAACTTTCCCCTTCAAAAACTGAGTAATGTGTACAGTAAGGTTTTAAGAAACTGAAAGTGCCGCTGAAACAATTTACCATATAATACAGGAATTTTGTCCAAGGACCCAATGAAGCGAGAAGAGACACTGTTGCACATTCTATCAAATATCAAATTGACAGCCTTTCTCATCTGGTCCAGGCAGAACTGCTCCCACAAAAAAGGGCAGAGAGAAGAAGGGCCCTACTGCCATCAACAAGGTAGTGAACAGAGAAGACATCATCCATATTCACAAGCACATCCAGGGAGTAGGCTTCAAGAAGTGTGCCCCTCGAGCACAAAAGAGATCTAGAAATTTCCATGAAGGAAATGGGCACTCCAGATGTGCAACTACTTGACACCAGGTTTACAAAGCTGTCTGAGCCAAAGAAATAAGGAATGTCCCATACTGGATATAATGAGGATGAAGACTTACTAAAACAGGCTGTATATGTTGGTTACCTATGTATCTGTCACTATTTTTTAAACTACCCACAGATAGTGTGGATAAGAACTAAGCACTGTTGGTCAAAGAAAGCTATAAGAGCAAAAAAAAAAAAAAAAACCCCAAATGGATAAAACTTGCTACATACTGTTAAGAGTCTGGGTGTTAATGAAGTTGATTTCTTCCCTAGTTGAATCAGAAAAGCAAGGAGCAAATAGTAAAATGAAATAGTACAGCAAAGACATAAAAACTTTTTTCAGTCAACATTTACTATTCTCCAATGACACAGGTAAATGTGGCACCAAGTTAAAAAGGAAAAAAGTCTAAGATGAACATTATTTCTTTAAATTAAAAAATTCTTACCCAACTATTGTTCCAAGTTTCACTTTGGGAAAGAAAAAAGAAAAAGTAGAAAAATAAAGGATGAAACTTGACAGTAGGAAGAAATGATATCTGCTGTACTACAAAAGAGTAAATCATAGAAATCACAGAAGCTAAAAGTTTTGTTTCTGACCATAAAGTACAAACTCTTGGGCTGATGAGAGATAATTCAGGCTATTAAATAAGTATTATAAGATTTTCTTTGAGCTGACCCTCTCTTGGCCTAATAAGTGTACCCATCCCTTGATAATCAAGTCTGTCCAAGTTTCAGAAGCATTTCATTAGCAAATTCATCATCATGCTCTTTGGGCCATCCCATTTTAAAATATTCATTGTACATGAACACTGTACTGCAATAAAACAAGGCCATTTTTTAAAAACCCAAAGGCCCAATTAGATTATGTAAATTTGAATTAAATACATACATAAATCAGTCAACACCAAAAGTTCCTGGCAAAATGCCAGCAGCCAACACAGTTTTTGGCATAGAAATATGAGAGACGCCATCCTGGAGGGATACATTTTCTCTAGTGTCATCACACATCAGATTGGAAGTTCTAAGCTAGTCATCCACGCCAACTTGACTGTCCTATGAGCAAGAAACTATCAAATTCAGTTACATTCTCAAAGATTTCTTTAAGCTTTTTTATCATCCAGAAATACTTTGACAATTTTTGTCACTAACGGCTCAATTTTTTTATGAACATTATTTGGTTTGCAACTTAGAAAAAAAGGAAAAGCCAGAACTAAGACAAGTTGTAACTTAACTGCCCAATTATACAGAATATAGATGGATAATCTGGTTTGTGCTCTCAAATCAACAGAGTTTATTAAGTGGTTCCCCTTCACCATGAGAAAAATACTGACACTAAAAATTGGGAAACTAAGGTCTTCTTAAGGATCTCAATGGTTTCTGCGTAGGCTTCTTCAATGCAGGAAACCACAAAGAATGAGTTTGGACAACACTTTGGGAAAGCATACTATACAAACCAAAGAGGAATTAGAGGAGACTGCTGTTTGCAAGGTATATTCTACCCAAAAAGAAAACAAAACCTCCAAACATCTGTGCTGCTCCTCATTTGCAAAAACACAACACACGAAACCTGGACTGTTCTAAATATACTCTCTACAGAGGTCTGTTCATAGCATCCTAGTGGCAAATAGGATGGCCTCCGCTTGTAGAAGCATCTAAAGGAAGCCTGTTCTGAGATATAAGATATTTAAAAACCTGGAGAAAATGGCCAACCCTTTGAAAATATATTTTACTTAAATAATCAACTTATAAAGAATAAGCAGGAAAAATTTTAATATTATCACATGCCCTGTTTTCATATAATTTTTAATCAAATAGGGGGAATTTAATCATTTTACATTATCCACCCTAAAGCCTGTAACACCATACACTCCATGATGACAAAAAATAGAATCATGTTTTCACCCACTTTGATAAACCTACTGTGTCAAGAAGGAAACATACCCTATAGTCAAACCAACAGGTTGTCTACATAACAGGCTGTCAGACCAGGTGATTTCCAGGAAGTATGACCTCTTAATGGAAAAATGTCATTTTCCTAGTACCCAATATATAGAAAACATGAAAGAAAACCAAAACAAAAAGTTCCCACTAATATATTGAAATCATCTCTCCAAATTCTATCTCCATGCTCAGAAAAATAAATGACTTGATAAATATTGTCTAAATAATGTATTAATGTACAAACTGATTCAAGATTAGATTTAAAGCTAAAAACCTCACAATTCACTCATAAGATTTTCTTGTTATACTGCTTATACCAAAAAATCAACTATTACTGGACCTCCCCGGTGGTGCAGTAATTAAGCACTGCGCTGTGTGGAGCTGTTCGACGCCCGGCCGGGGAGACTCCCACATGGCGCAGCAGACCTCTCCTGCCTCGCCCACTGCTCCCCTCAGCAGTGTATTTCTGATCTGCCTGTTCTGCTACCCGCTCTGTCTCTGGTGAGCCCTCTCGCAGCCCCACGCCTCTGGTCTGTACCCCAGCTTGTATGTATAAATAAAATAAATCTTTTTAAAAAAATCAACTATTATTATCTGAAATGTTATTATCTGAAATGTTGTTGAATCATTATTACTGATCACTAAGGAACACAATTCTGAAACTACTATCAATAAAATGACATATTAATTTGCTTCTAGAATCCTAGCAAAATAAAACTAAAACTATGTATGCATATTCATTTGTAATCTAGCCTAAACTAAGCTCAATTAGGAAAGGCAACAAAATTTGAAGAATTAAATTATAAAGATAGGGTGTTATTAAAGTATTGTTTTATAATAATTTATAAATTATAATTTATAAAATTATAAAGAAGATAGGGTGTTATTATTAAGTTACTTAAAATAATACCCTAGTATACCAGAAAACTAATATTCTAGACCCTTAGATTTCTTGTTTATCAGATTACTAGAAACCATCTACAGAGTCAATTTAACCCATTTTATTGGTTTTGAAAAAAAGGCTTCCAGAGTCCACTAAAAATTGAGCTTTGCTAAACTTTATAGAAAACCAACAGACTACATCTTTGTTATTTGTATACATCAACATTCTACCCCAACGTAGCATCCTCTCAGGGCAATGCTAAACATAAACTAATTCTCTCACACCTAAGATTAGGTTTTTTCCCCCCCTGATGTTCCCATGGTAACATTCTCAAGAATAAAAAATACTATTAAGCACCATTTTCCATTAATTTAAATTCTGAGAAGCACCTACAACTTTCTATGTCCACACAATTAAAACAAATAACATTAAGAAAGCAACAATATCCCTAAATCATGATTATTGTTTTCTTTCTACCTAACCCATGATGGCTATCCCCAAAACTATCGGCATAATTTAAGCAGCCTGAAAGATGAGTGTCCATCCATTTGTTCTTCATCTCATATCCTCTTCTCCTCTTTGTTTTCTGGAAAGCAAATGCCAGAACAGATTGCCCAGAATGACTGAAAAGATTAAAATGCTATTAACATAAGTTGTTATGCTAGGAAATAAATCAAAAATAGAACACATGAAAGAATTTGATCACATTAAATGCCTTTTCACTTAAGCCTTTATGTTATTCTATGTAAATAATAATAAATTGTCAATTACAAAGGTAACTATAACCCCTGTTAATGAGTATCTACCATCTGACAGCAAAGGACAAAAATAACCACGAAGGGCACCTTGAAAATGATGCTTTCACTCTTTCACGGTTCATCATAGTGCTCTCTCCATAAACACACAAACCCATGCTTCCCCAGGTGAATCCACTACCTCAACTCCAATGAACTTCAGTCATTCTCACCAATGGGCAGATCTTAAACTAACATCACCCAAAACTGCTCCTCTCGATACTTTACTCTATCCATCCAACAGCACTCCTCATAGATCTCGTTTCCTCACTTCCATTAAAGACCTATTCTACTCATCCAGACTTTGTCCCACCATTGCTCTCTGAATGACAATTTGCTCCTCCACTTCCTGCTCAATTCCATTGAGACCCCAGGGTCCACCAGTGACTTTATCAATACTTTCCTCTCTCTTGCTTCCTTTATTGCTGTATATCCCAATGATGCCTCCAACCCCTGTAGGATTCCATCTGATTGCCTTTTCCCCACATATGCGCTAACCAGAAACATTACAAAAATAAAAATGAGAAAAGGCATTACCCTACAGGCTCATCTTCCACTACCAGGCACATTTCTTCATAAATCTCTTTAGAATCCAGATTTCAATGGGTCAAAGAGGGAATTAAAGGTACAAAGAAAGAGGAGGGAGTTCAGAAGTATATATGTTGTGTTCAATGAAGCCTGGAGATAAGAAGGAAAAGGACGGTATCTAGAGGAAGCAGAAACAAAATTTGAATGTGCTGAGGTATAGGAGGGCTGGTAACTGGGGAAAGTTTGAAGGCAAAAGGATGAAGGATGTTTACAGAGACAGAAAGTAATGGATAGGATCGACTGCTTAAATTTTACAAAAATAACATTTGCTTCAGTAACACAAGTTAATTGAAAAGGATTTATTTACACTGCAACCCTACACTTAGCTTCTTGCATAGTAAAATCTCAAACTCTGAAATCTCAAACTGTGAATGCCAGTTTTTCCACTTCCTAATTAAGTGATCTTAGATAAGTAATTTCAACTTATGTGCCTCAGTTTCCTCATGAGTAAAGAGGATAATTACGATACCTCACAGTAGGACTGGTATGAGAATCAAATGAATTAATGCACAAAACATGCAAATTTCTTGGAATAGCGACTGGTACATAATTAGCACTAAAATAAATGCTAGCCCTTACTCTGGTTAAAAAAGCTCAAAATGCTATTTGATGCTCTTTTGGTCATTTAATACTTAGAAGACGCTGGGTCTTTGAGAAGTCTTTCCTGACTCTTCCTTTCCTCCACTCCCTTAATAGAACAGAATCACTTCTATTCTTCCATAGCATGTCGGATGCTGTAATTGTTGGTGTAATTATTCTACCTGTACTTTTTAAGCTAACTTTTAAAAGCACACTTTTTTAAACATATGTATGCAAAATGTGTATCAAAGCCTGACTACTTTTCCAATAACTAATAAAGATAGGTTTTATTTACCCATTGACCAACAACATCCTACCCAAAAGTTAACATTATGGTACAGCATGTCTGCAGAAAAAAGAAAACTTAAAAACAACTGAATGTTCCAACTACTAAAATAGAAGCCTAGTGACCACTACACAGTTCAAAACAAATTCAATCAAGGATGCAATATTTTCACAAATTTTGAAACAATAAACAAAAAGAGAAGGGAAATTCGACGAGGGGGCAGAAAACTGGGATAAAAATTTAAACATGCACTTTATAAAGGTCCTTTACAAATTCAAACTCATTTTAAAATTCGAGAATATAGAAACTGAATAATGATTATAACCTGATTTATTTAGAAAATTATACTTAGCACTGAACTGAAAGCACCATTTGTTCATACAGACATCAATTTATTTATATTTTTACAGCAACTAAAGTTATAAACAAATAAATTTTTAAAATCTGGTAACATCTCACTTTTCCTTAACCTACAAGAAATAAACAAAATTCTAAGAGAAGGAATTACCAACATAAAAGAAAAAAAAAAGATATGGTCTTCCTGTCTTCCATACAATGTTAGCAGATACAGAAATCACTAAACTTCAATTTTTAAATGACTTTTTAATTTCTTGCTTATACCAATATTCAGATTTTCTTTTTTTTTTTTAAAGATTTATTTATTTATGCATACAAGCTGGAGTACAGGCTAGAGGCGTGAGGCGGCAAGAGGCTCACCAGAGACAGAGTGGGGAGCAGAATAGGCAGATCGACGGAAACACACTGCTGAGGGGAGCAGTGGACAAGGCAGGAGAGGTGTGCCACGCCATGTGGGAATCTACCGGGCCGGGCATCGAACTAGCGTCGCTGCTGCTGACAGCTCCACAGCGCAGCACTTAACCACTGCGCCACCAGGGAGGCCCAATATTCAGATTTTCTAATTCTTAAAATTTAGTAAATTTCAAATATTTTAAGTCCATTATATGAAAGCAACCACATTTTACTTGGAAATCTAAAATTTGGAGTCTCATTTTAACTACAAGACCTTTGGTCCAGTAATTAACTCTAAATGAGGAAGCAGTCTTTGGACCTCAAACCCCTTCCAGATGTAAAAATCACAGATACATTATTTTACTCTTTTTAAATAAATTTCAGATATTCACTCCTCCCACCCTCCCCGTGTGCATGCCCATGCACACACCATACCCCTCATCTTGTTAGGGAGGCATCAAGAGAAGTGGTCCTGAATACAGGTAGCAGAAATCAAACCCTAGGGCTTCTATTTCTTGCATATGCCCTAGGGCTCTATCATATTATAGTAGCTGGATGATCTCAAACAAGTTACTTCAGCTCTCTGCACCTGTCAAGAGGACAAATAAAAGTACCTACCCTCCTAAGTTTGAAGATTAAAAGAGAGAGTGCTTAGCATAGTTCTGCTGCACAGTAAGATCCAATTAATGCTAGCGCCATTTAGTTTGGTGATTTTAAAAATGGAATTATGCCTTCCATTAAGTAGACTGATATGAAATGTACTTAAGAATTCCATGCAGGCTGCTTCTAAATTTTACCTTTTTTAAATAAATTTTAAATATGGATCTTTGTGCATAGCTGTTCCCAAATATAGGGATCTTTCTTAGGATATACTGAAGACATCAGACCACTAGATCAAAAGACGTGTGGAAGGTTATAAATATTTACACTTCCCTGCCCAATTCACTGCATCTACATCAATCAGCCCTGAAAATCATCATTATTTTTATGTCTTACAACTTAGTTTCTCAAAAAATATATAATGGTTACCAGAAGTGATGCAGAAGGGAGAGTGAGAGGAATGGGTAGAAGGGTTCAATGTGATAATGGCGACTGGCTCTAGAACTGTGGAGGTGGGTGCAGCACGGTATATACAACACATATGTGGAGGTGTAAGGATGTACTCCTAAAACTTTAGTATTGAAAACCATTGGTAAATCAATAATAATTTTATTTGGAAAATAAATGTTTCTCAATGTTGCTATAAATGCTTTTCTTTGATTACTTGTAAGACTGAGAATTTTTCAGTGTATTAACATTTTATAAGAATAATCACATTCACAGACTTTTTAAGTAGAAAGAGAAAAATATAAAACCTAAAAGGAAAATAAGAGGAGTTAAATGATTTAAAAGCTCATAAGTTGCAATATAAATACGGTAAGGTATTAACTAAAGCATAATTTGGCACCAAGATTCCTGGTTGCTAAAGTGAAGAAGAAAATGTACTTAACTTTGTTTGAGAAGGTGGAAGTGGGGACAGTGGCATTCCATTCCCCAGGAGGAAAACTTTTCTTAGGTCTTTAACATCTAAAACAAGTTTCTTAGTGACATAAGGACAACATTCTCAGCAACAACAAATCTCAAAGAAGTGTTCATTAGCTGCAATTGTATTTCTTACATTACATTTCAAACATACAAGAAAATAATTCACTAAGCATAGTTTGGGGACATGAAACTTAGTATTGTACTGATAACTATTTCCTGAATTACTATTTTACTGAAGAAGCAATTTCTGCTTCTTCTACTCCTCTATTTTTATCTTGACAAATTTCTAGCACTAAGGGTTTGAACAAATTAAGATAAACTATAATTGCATATAGTCAATTTCTCAAACTCCTTTATTTTATATATTTGCCAAAAAAAAAAAAAGCCAGATCTATGAATATTGTCTAGAAAAGATATATGAACTCGGTAGTATGCCAAAGAGGGCTACACAAAGTTGCCTGTCTCATGCTACAAATGAGTTAGATGAGTTACAACCAAATATCTAACTATATTTTATATTCTGAAACATTTTAAAGTATCTTTCCAATCAATAGCAAATGTTAAATATCAAATGTTAAAATCTTTCAGGTTTTCTAATGCTTTCTAGCATTCGTTTTATTTTTATATATGAATTTTGATAGTATGGCTTAACTAACATGCGCATTCTTCTCAATCACCATGCTTTTATATTATGAGCAAAAATAAACTTATTCTCAAAAGTATTATTTTGTCTTGTCATTAGAAAGGAACAAGTACAAAAAATTCATCTTCTTGTTCAAACCAAGTGATTGATATAAACAATTTTACAATAAAATCTTATCACAGCTTTAGGAAAGTATTTGGGTCATTCCAGACATACTGGAATTTCACCTGAAACATTTCAATACCATTTAAAAAATTATTACCCCAAATTCCTTCACTTTTAGAATTGAATTCCAGAGTTTCATAAAAGGTAATAAACATAAAAACATTCTCTAAAAAAATCGTTTTGCTTTGCCAGAATATGTTCTTACTCTTCTCTCCTAGGTCTTACCTCTCTAAACTACAGGCATTAAAGTTAAAGAAATCTGAAATTAAGGGCCTGTGAGCAAGATCTGATAACCCTTTTAAATTACATATAATATTTATAAGAAAGGTCTGTATAAAAAAAAACTTTAAACAAGTGTTGACAAGCATCTGGAGAAAAACAAATCCTCATACACTGTTGGTGGGAATGTAGACTAGACCAGTCCCTGCGGAAAACAGTATGGCAGTTCCTCACAATATTAAAAATAGATCTATGATAACACCCAGCAATTCTACTCCTAGTTATCGACCTAAAGAATTTGAAGGGATATATGCACTCGTATGTTCATCACAGCACTTTTTACAATAGCCAACAACCCAAGTGCCCAAGGACAGAGGAGTTAGAAAAAATATGCACAATGTGGTATATATGCACTATGAAATACTACTCAACTACCAAAAAAAAAAAGATGAACTCTTGCCATTTGTGACAATGGGTGGAAATGGAGGGGATAATGCTAAGTGAAATAAGTTAGAAGGAGAAAGACAGTTATCAGATAGTGCCACTTAAATGTGAAATACAGAGAAACAAAACAAAGGGTGAGATCAAACCAAACCAATAACAAACCCTTGAAAACTGACTGTAGAATCAAGGCTACAAAGGAGGGGGGGCATAATGGATGATGGTAAAGGGCTATGGGTGGGTGCCTTGGTGGTAGGTGTGGTGTGAGGACATGCATCAGGTGTGATCCTATCCCCCTGAATCACAAATAATGTTAACCAATGTTACTTCAATTAAAATGAAAAAGTAAACAAACTTTGCATATATATACATACATGCTTAACAGAGAGGTTCTAAATAAAAGAGAGGTAACAAAGACAAAGGAAAGATGAATGAGAAGACATTAAAAAAATTCATAGACTTATTTATAAAATTTTGCCTGAAGTCACTGTTTATCACAGGTCTAACCATTCATTTTCTTCCCACTCCAACTCAGGCCACCTTAAGGAATTTTGAAGATAGATGGAAACTTCTTCACCATGACTCTATTTTACAAATGAATAAATTTTAGTCCAAAGAGATGAAGACCACAGTGGCAAAACTGGAAGGAGAATCTTTTCAAAGGCTGGACAAGAAACCAAGTATTCTATTTTTTTACATCCTACAGGACTATGTAAATATTATCTAGATGCTCTTCTTCCCTCTCTCAATCACATACCCTAAGTATCTGGTATCAATGTACATCTCTTTCTATTAATGACATGACATTTCAATAACTGACAAAATTGTGCTTCATGTTCTTATGAGAGCTACTTAACTATGTCACAATTTTCCTCTTCTAAAGCTATAAAATTACCAAGTATATTAAAAAAAAACACTCCTTAATTACCTCTAAATCACGGTCAGTAATCTTTTCGACTCTATTTTTCCTTCGAACATGTTGATTTTTCTACAATCTCATCAAAAGTACATTTTCTCATTTCTTCACCTTGAAGGTTTCTTTCAAACTTGAAGAAAAGTTCTAAAGCTGAGGCTCTTCATCAAGTTTTATGTTTATACTCCTAGTCTAAGTCAAATGCCTACTCATACATTTTGACCATTTTCCTATTGGCATGTTTGTTATTATTTGTCTAAAAGTACTTAATATATCAAGAAAATTAACTACCTTTCATATAAGCTATTAATAGTTTCTCCCATATAACTTAATTACATTCATAGAGTATTTTGGCAGGTGAATCTTAAATATTTTACATAGTGAAATTACTTTTATGACATCTAAATTGTGTGTCAAATTAAAAAATCTTTCCATCCCTGAAACAAAAGGTATTCCTACTTTTTTCCTAATACTTTTCTCAGATTTTATTTAAACATTCAAATCTTTAAAGTTTCCAGAACTCACTTTTGTATACTGTATAAGTTATGATCCTGATATACAATTCTTTTCAAATAGACAGCCAACTGTCCCATTACTAGCTGGTCCCTCTATCTAATGTTAATTTCAGTCACTCCACACTTCTAAATTCTGATTTCATGCAGACAGGAAACTTTCATGTCTGAATTAAAGTGATTATTTTGCAAAGTATACTGTTATTGGAGGGGCTATGTATTCTTTTTTCAGCATTTCCAGCACCTGCTAGAGTAAAAATAAAAGAGAAAGATGAGAAGTGCCAAACAACTATAATACCACATTCTAGCCATTTAAGCCTCCAGAGACGTTTACTATAAAGTATGTAGGAATACCTGTAGTATGCACAAAAATCACTAGCCGAATTGCTGCCTGTGTACAGCACTTTCAGATGTGTTCTAAGCAGTGAAAACCATACAAAGATAAGCACTGTATTTATTAAAATGGGAAGGTTAACTACATATTGACCACATGGCAAGAACAACATGGGAAGCTGAGATTCACAGATAATTAAAATATTGAATTTCACCCCTTCCATTTACTTAAAAATACCTTTCCGTGGACTATTTAACCTAGTGCTCTCTTTTTGTTAGTGGCAATGTTTTTAAAGGACAATGTGCCTGAATTAAAAATTAAAAGGGGAAGCCTAGAGAACAAAAATTTTCAAAATGTGTCCTGTACCATTCAGGGCAAAATTCCCCATAGCCAACAAAGAAGGTATGACCTGACCACTAGCATGATTAACTAATGTCCTTAGCCAGAACCAGGGAAGAATCACTGAGCAACTCTTCTGATAATAATTTGGCTTCCTCTAAAAGGAAATAATGTACTGCTGAATGGTAGAGAATTGTAGCCCTACTTCGAAATTCTATTTCCCATAATAGGTTTATAGGTTAACACAAACAGGCAGTGCTTCTATTTCTGTCTATCCTATATTTGGTTAACAAGAGTCAGTTTCCTTGAACTCAATTACCTGCAAGTATGGTAACAAAATTGAGTTTCTGAGAAGCAGGCTGCCAATGAGCCAAAGTAATGTTTCCCTGTGAGGTGTCTCCCTAAACAGCATGGCCATCATCTTTCTCTAACCTCAAAAATAAATACTAACAAATATCATCTCAAACCCAGCACTGTCTGGTATTTATCCTGAAGACTTCTTGATAGTTTCCATAGCACCAATCTAAACGCGGTACTAATTAATGTGAACAAAACAGATAGAAACCTATCTTCATCGAGTTTATAACCCATAAAAAGTTGAAAGAATAATTTTGAAAAATTGCCTAAGGGATATATAATTTCTCCATTATTCTAATTATTGCAAATTCTTTTCACCTTTCAAGTTAGATTCTGTTTTGAATTGTCCTTACCGCCCACCATGCACATGGTCTCACTGAAGATGCCTTGGCACATGCCTTTGCCCTGTGGAAGGGTATTAGGAAGTTTGCTGGTATATCCACAGTAGGACTACTGTGAGGCCACTGCTGCTTCCATTACATAGGGACCAGTTTATAAGAAAGTTCCTTCTAATCAGGAATTGTACTTTCCTTAAAAGAAAGGTTTGTTTGCTTTCAAATGTTATAAACATAAATTGACTAGGTTTTTGGTTTCTGTACTATGTAATACAAAGTTTAGAGAAATATCTGTGCCTCAGTGAAAGCAAGCACTACATTTTAATATTAGTTCTTTTACTTTTATAGTTTGCCTTTTATGGTTATTTTATATTTCTTGCTACAGTTTATAAATCTCAATAAACCACCTTAAATGGGGGTAGAGGGACAAAATGAAAAAAAGGATAAAATTTTCATTAAGGCATTAATGCATCATAAGGAAAATTTTCTTCATAAGTTTAAGGGGCCAGGAAAAAATGTCATGTAAAATGTCAGCGAGAGAAAGGATTTTGCAATTATCATACACGGATTTAAAAAATAAAAGCCATTCAACTCTTAAATGAGAGCTGAAAACTGTGGAGAAAGGAAAAATGATCAAAAAAAGGAGGGGAGCAGAGGAAAGATCAGAGAACACCAAATTATTTTATTTATAGAAATGAGATAAAACTTAGTGAAAGATTTTGTGTAAACTTACACTTACCATATTAGTAAAGTTACATATAATATCTAGAAATATTTATTATTCCACAATCATCACACAGAATGGCAAAAGTAACAACCACAGTTGATAAAGAAAACACAGAAATTGCTAGATAAAAATACCTGGAAGAACAGACTGTTATTGTAAACTGTTCCATACCTCTGCCCTTGCCCCACCCTCAAATATTAAGGGAAATGCTATGCATTGCAATAATCTGAGTCTACTGACCTCTTAACTTTCTAAATAACCCAAAACAGCCTGGGAAGATTTTTAAATTCCACACTATGTATGATTATATCTTTACTAAGAGAGTTTTTATCCTTCAAGGTCACTGTCATTTTTCCTCAACACCAAGGGACTTTACAACACTATCACTGATGTATGTCAACTGTAGTTCACACATAACACCATTCAGCTATCTCCACTTAGAGTTAAATTACCTTCCTCTATTATCAGCTTCCTTAAATTTCCTGTTCCCCATGTCCCAGAGAACCCCAAGCTTGATGAGAGGTTAGACTGTTGTTTAACCCAGCACTGAAAAAAAAAGTAGGGTGAGTCAGCTCCAAACCCATATGTGGGTAATAAACAAACTCCTGCATTATCTTTGTATTCCTCTTTAACCCTTACCTTCCAAATATTTGATTAAAAGATGAAAATGCTGTAAGAGCAGGCAAGCTAAAAACATTATACTCACTCTTGTTCTTCTTTACTAAAAGAAACATTTTTGTTCAAGGATAAGGTAGGCTCTGCTCTCATAACCACAATGCCACAGCAAGCCTGGCTGGTTCCGTACGGCCATTAGCCCCACCGATAAAGGATGAGCTACTAGGTGACTCCAAGCAATGTATCTTACTACCAAGCAGGTAGACACAAATCTAGCATTTACTGGTTATCATGTACGGGTCAACGAGAGATCATTTACAATATGCAGATGATTTTTCTGACCATTTTTTTATTATTTAAAAAATGCACTATTTCTTTTACTCTAGGGTTGGTCTGCATGCCCGTTGGTCTCAGATAAGTAAGATTTGGCTGTCACTGAAGCTCTGCTAACTAGTCAGGAAATTAACTACAGATCCAGAGGAAGGAAGGCAAATCCATTCCAGTCACAGGGAAGCAAATGTAACACATGGTATACTCCATAAAGACAAGCACTCTCACTGTGACTATCACAAACTCAGGACAAGGCAGAGACTTGGCAAATTACAGATATTCAAGAAAAAATGGCTATGAATAAACTCCTTAAGTGAAACCAATTTTTTAAAGTACTATAAAAATACTAACTAGCTCACTGGTCCAATCAGTAAGCATTCAAAAGCCTCCGTGGTCCAGAGTAAAGCTCTCATCACTGCACATAGGCCTCCTGTTCCGGGATATTCATATGCCTAGGACCTCTGGCAGAGTAGTCAATGCACACAGTATAAACATGTTCCTTCTTTTTGGAAGGTACATTTTACACAAACTGGAACAATTTAAAATACGTGTGTGTGTGTGTGTGTGTGTGTGTGTATACACTCTATATATACAAATAAAACAGATTATGAAACAGGATAAATAATTCATAAGAGAGGCCTCCCTGGCGGCGCAGTGGTTGAGCGCTGCGCTGTGGATTGTCGGCAGCACATGATGCGAGTTTGACGCCCGGCCGGCGAGAATCCCACATGGTGCGGTGCAGCAGACCTCTCCTGCCTCGCCCGCTGCTCCCCTCAGCAGTGGATTTCTGATCTGCCTGTTCTGCTCCCCACTCTGTCTCTGGTGAACCCTCTCGCCACCCCACGCCTCTGACCTGTACCCCAGCTTGTATGTATAAGTAAATAAATCTTTAAAAAAAAAAAAAAAGAATTCATGAGAAACAGTTCTAGATTATAAAGATCATCACATTTTAGGGTAGCATCACGCTCTCTTAAGGACACAAATTCTATTCTCTTTAGCCACCAGAGGGGCAGTAAGAGAAAA
The DNA here is from genome assembly GCA_004024925.1 of Scalopus aquaticus. Classification (NCBI taxonomy): domain Eukaryota; kingdom Metazoa; phylum Chordata; class Mammalia; order Eulipotyphla; family Talpidae; genus Scalopus; species Scalopus aquaticus. Next base: position 220,861 of record PVIJ01000034.1, on the reverse strand, counting down.
GCAAAAAACCAAAAAATTATTTAACACTTACTGAGCACCAAGTATGCAGCAAGCGTTAAGTGTGCAGGATAAAATGTAGTCCCTAACCTGGCAGAGTTTAAGATAATCTGAAAAAATAACAAGTTAACCAATAATTAAAAGTGCTAAAACAGATGACTGAAAGGGGACCACAGCATTAAAAAAAAAAAAAAAAGCTATCTTAACTCTCACTCTGTGTTTGGAAAGACTTGGAGGAAGCTATGGGAAATGTGGAAATTTCCAGGGAGGGACACACAGTGGACTCGCATCCCAAAGCGGCTTTTTTAAAAATGGGGTAAGAATTAATTATGGGGAGGATGGGAAGGAGGAAAAACGTACAAAAGGAAAAAGAATATTTAAGAAGCTGAGAATTTCTAGCTGAAAGAGCTAGAACCAGTGGAATACAAGAAAAAAAAAACATTCTCCATCAATACAATAAAATGCTGTGCAGCCATTAAAAAGGATGATGGTAAGATGTGGAAGGATAGTCATTAAAATTTGTAGGTAAAAATAGTTTTTGAAGAACTGAAACCTGCAGACATGTCAATATTTCCAGTTTTATAAGACAAGACAAGGTGAAAACTGACCTTTTGCTGACTTCCTGGGCCTTTCTAACTAACCTTTCTGAATCACCCTTTTTTTTTTTTTGGTTCAAGCTGGGGTACAAGCCAGAGGCGGGGAGCGGCAAAAGGGCTCACTAGAGACAGAGTGGGGAGCAGAACAGGCAGATCAGAAATACACTGCTGAGGGGAGCAGCGGGCGAGGCAGGAGAGGTCTGCTGCACCGCACCATGTGGAATTCTCCCCAGCTGGGCATCAAACCCCCATTGGGCGCTGTAGACAGCTCCACAGCACAGCGCTCAACCACTGCGCCACCAGGGAGGCCCTGAATCACCCTTTATCAGCTACAGCCATCCTAAATAGTAATTCAACAATCTACTTGTGTCACTAAGTCACCCAACTAAAGTTCAGATACCTTTACCTGAAGAAGAAAAAAAAAAGTTAGCTTTGAAATTACCCAGAGGTTATACCTGGCATATATATATATATATATGTTTATTTACCTGGGTAAATCCTAAAGAATAGAAGGCTTTGAAAAAAAAAAGGGGGGGGGGAGGGGGGGCTTCGGGTCTGTACACTGATTCCTTTTCTTAAATTATCTTCAGGATTTAAGGGTTATCAGGATCAGCAATCTAACACAAAAACCTTCAAAATATATTTATAATAAACATCTGGAAATGCCTGAAAACTAAGTTAACATTAGATCTGGCATTCAACTGTCCATCTCTCCAAATTGCAAGATAAAGAGTTCACCACTCATTCTAGACCACACACTCTGGACCTGGGAACTGCATAAAAGCACACAGGACAAATTCAGAAATAATAGTTGTTAAATGCTTTATCATTCAAGTGAGTGAAGCAGAAATTAAGGGTTAAGAATGTGCTGATGCTCTTAATTTGCCCACTGCCAGGACCAAAATAGGTCCTTGGCCTCTTTAAACTGCACTTATCTCATCTGAAAGATGAGGATGAAAACTGTACCCTCCTCCTGAGGTCATTGTAAAGACTAATCTGAAAATGCACGTGAAGTATTTAGTACAGTCACTTCGCACAACATGGTAATGCTATTTATTACTGTTACTAGACATTAATACATTTGTTGGAAGGTACAGAATCATTTCCGAATATTTTGCCCATGTAGTTGGCCATTAAAAAAGATCATGAAAACAGAGGCCTTCCCACTGGCGCAAGGGGTTAAGTCTCAGCATTATTCTGAAGCTATCAGCAGCCAATGCAGCATGAGTTCGATCCTCAGCCAGGAAGCTAATCCACATGATGCAGCAGACCTCTCCTGACTCACCCGCTGCTACCTTCAGCAGTGTATTTCAGTCAATCTGCCTGTTCTGCTCCCCACTCTGTCTGGTGAATCCTCTGACACCCCCCCCCCACCTCTAGCCTACACCCCAGTTTTTGTACGCATAAATAAGTATTAAAAAAATATTTTTTAAAATATTTAAAAAAAAAAGACCATGAAAACAGCCTCAAAATTTGAAAATCATCTTCAGCTATTCAGCCAAATTTTACTCTTCTGGACCAGCCATACTGTGTTTTCACACTTTTCGAGAATTACATATATATTATTCCCTTTACTTAGAGCATTCTCAGCCTACATCCTACTCTCAGACTTGGACTGATTTAATTTGCTATCACCTTAAAGATCACTTCCTCACGGAGCCCTTCCCAAATCCTCTTGTCCAGATTAGGTATCCCATACTTTTCTCTTAATGTATGACTTGTCCGACACATAATAAGCTTTGAGAGACCAAAGGCAGTATCTGTCTTATTTACTACTCTATCTCCAGTGCTGGGTGAATAACAAGGAAAAAGCTCTATAAATATTTATTGAATTAAATGACTGCAAAGAGGCTAGTCATATTGGTTAATTACAATCTAGTTCATGTTCACATTATGAACTACTATAGTTGCTGACAAGCGTACTATTTCCGGTCTATCTGTTTTTTGTTGGTAAGCCAGGATCAAGTCTATCATATGCTTTATATTCTTAAATATCTATTAAAATGACATACAGAAAGTTACTGCTGAGTATCTGTTGTTTAATGGCCTTCACCCCAACGGCATTTTTAAAGAATTTCACAGCTTCCACAGATAAAAAAGCAAGAAACCAATACACAATTTACAAACAAGAATCCTATGGGCCAGAAAAGTTAAATGAAAGCTGGAAGCAAACTGAATAAAGATCCAGGTTTCCCACCCCTCAATTTGTCTTTCCATTACAGAAACTTTTGGGTGCATTGAGAACAATTGTTCAAGGTGTTGTATGCAAAAGTCTTGAAATGCAATAAGTAATCACTCAACACTATTAAATAACTGTAAAGATTTTTAACACTTTGTGTGCTGGTGCCCTTTAAATTTACCAGCCCTTGGGGCCGCCCATTTTCTGTGCCACTGCATGAATGGTATAAGCATTCAATAAAACACACACAACTCCTGAACTACCGGATATTAAAAAAAACTGTAATACCTCTCATAAAACACCTTACACTTTCACCAAAACAATGTGTAAAGCTTCTAGACTGAGTACAAAGTAATAGCTCCTAATAGTTCCAAATAAATCCATCATGGCATGAAAAACCGGAGACTAGATGAACACGTATTAATATGTGAGCACCCACCTGATAACTGCTGACAAGAAACAAGTACTAATTTGTGAGCAGACCACAAAGTGTTAAAATTACCAAATGCCAGACCTCCACTGTACTAGAAACTCAGGAGGTAAGGCCTGAGTGTTTGCAGGTTGAAAAAGTTCCATGGGTGACACTTATCCCAGCAAAGATTGAAAATACCCCACATTTAATCAATCAATTATTGTCATATGTCTGTTCTGTCCCTTACAGTGTGTTATTGCTCTGAAGGCTCTTAGGAGAAAACAGATTTACTCATACAAATCAATTAGGGAAGAAAATAAGACTGTGTATATAATGAAGTGCTGTTCAATGAACACAAATTAAGTGCTAAATTCAGAAAAGTGGGACAGAAGCGCAGACTTGAGAGTCTAGATATTTGTGGAGATAGCATAATGGATAAGATAGGCCCCTTATGATTAAAAAAAAAGGATTAATAGTTTTCAAACAGTGCACCCAGCATTAGTGCCAAGGATGCTGTGAAAATGCCTTTGAGACCACGTGGAAGGTGGAAAAAGGATGCTTTCCACCCCCTTAGTCCCAATTCAATAGGAACAGCCCCGTTCTGACCTTTGACAGTAAACTCCTGCCTAAAATTCATTTTTAAAAGCCAATTCGAATGGCTTTGAAACACTCTTATTTCAAAAAAAAAAAAAAAAGAAAAAGAAAAATCAGAGATGAAGTAACTCATCCCAAAGACAATTAGTAATCTAGAATTCAGGTCTCTCAACTCCCAGTGCCCTTTCACCATTTGGCACCACATTCCAAGGGAGTGGGCTCTCACTGCACATGCCAAATACTGGCCTGAAAAAAACAACCAGCCAACCAAAAACAGTGGTCTTATTTTCATGTCATGTGTCTCAAACTAGCCAGGGACTGTAGAGGGCCCCTGAGAAGGACTAAGAGGGAAAAGAGAAGAGCCTAAGTCAACACCAGAACAAAATATAGTCACCTTCTCAGAGCAACTCTTAAAGGCAATGTTTTAGGAAGACCTTTTAAAATATTGAAACCTGATAAAAGAAAGACTTTATGGTGGGTCTGAAAGGGGACTTCCAGGGCATAACTGTTGAGTCATTCTCTATTTAAAGAAGTAGTAAAAGATAAGAATGCACATGCAGAGTGGGTGCTAGAAAACAGAAAGCTTTGAAATCAAAGACAAGTTTCTATTTGCTGAAATGCAGCACCTCCACTGTATAAAATTTTTGGAAGACTATTAGGGAGTATTATCTCTATCCCAAAGACTAAGCTGCACATGGAAATGGTGAACCTGCAGTAAGGTGCCCACAGAATCAGTCTATAGCTTCTCCTATGCAGCACCCAAGGAATAAAACTGCTGATTTCACTTTTGGGCACACAAGTACTACTACAGTGCTTTAAAAATGCTTCTGCTATCAATTTATTACTCCCCACAACATCCCTTTAATACCTGCATTATCACCTTCAGATTGTTCACAGAAACAACCACAGAAATAGGTGCCAAAGTCAGATATCTAGAATTCACAATGTTCAGGCTCAATATTCAATCCATGCACACAAAGTGACATAAGCACTAATGTGAATCCTAATATTTGTATATTTATCACACATTTAATTCAGTAGTAATACTCTGATTTTCACAAGGAACTTAAAACCTAATATAACCCACCCAAACATGTCTCAAAAGACACGACTAAAAGGAACTTCTTCCAACTTCTCTACTTCTGTTCATGGCACCGCTCTTGATAATCTAAATTTACAATCTTGCTATCCCACCCCTTTACTATAACTAGCTGCCAGACACTTTAAATTAAGGGCTCTGGTCATGGCATAGTCTATAACAACAATAAAATTCCATGACTCCCTACTGCCTAGCAAACAAAATCCAATTTCCTACACCAACACAGAGCATTCAGAGCTCTCCAAAACAGAGTTCCAACCTACCTACCACTACTCCCTCACATACAGAATAAATAACAGCTAACCTGGACGTCTTGCTGTTCCCCAAACACGCTCGGTGCTTATTAAGCACATGACATTGGGAAGTCACTTCATGTGAACTTTACTCAACTATAAAATGGGTATATTAATATCTGCCTGGAAGGATCAACTGAGGTCATGAAAATGGGAGTGTGGCTATAAATTTTAAGGTACTATAAAAATACACACATTATCATTATGTTATGTTTATGGTAATTTTATTTTATAGCCTTGTTCCAGAAAGGATATAACTCAGGGGCCTCCCTGGTGGCGCAGTGGTTGAGCGCTGCGCTGTGGAGCTGTCGGTGATGTGAGTTTGACGCCCAGCCAGGGAGAATCCCACATGGTGTGGCAGACCTCTCCTGCCTCGCCCGCTGCTCCCCTCAGCAGTGTATTTCTGATCTGCCTGTTTTGTTCCCCACTCTGTCTCTGGTGAACCCTCTCGCCGCCCCACGCCTCTGGCCTGTACCCCAGCTTGTATGTATAAATAAATAAATCTTAAAAAAAAAAAAGATATAACTCAATTCACATAAAACACAAAATAACAAGAGTTTAAAGATGGAAGCAATAAGAGGTACAAAACAAAAGGATATAAAAATGGCACTGGGAATGAGGTTTTTAGAAAGTGTATCATAACCTGTATATCTAAGCTTTCAGAGTGAAAATTCAGCATAAACACTGCAGTTTGAAGGAAACCGTCAAATAGACAGTTCAGTACCTAAAGACTAAAAATATAACCAATAGAAATAAAATAGTTCCTACTATAAAGATCAGGTAAGAATTTCTCCTAAAACTCCTTACTCGGTGTGAGGTAGGTGGAAATATCCTCAACATCTTTATCATTAGTTATCTATTAAATTCAAAGACTCCTGAGGTCAGGTAATTGTCTTATTATGTTTGAACACAAGTAGCACTTAAGCAGTTGATCAACTAACCACATACCTCAATTTTACACTCTGGTTTCCATGGATCCAATCTCTCCCTTCCTATTTCAGTCACCTTGCACACCACCATGTTAATCCTAAAACATCACTTTTATCACAGGATTCCTTACTCACAAAATTCCAACAACCTCCCTTTCTTACCTTACAGGACAAAGATGACCTCAACCTGCAATGCCCTTCCCTATCTTCCATTCCTCTAAATTATTTTTGCCCTTTTAAGCTCAGCTTTAAAATCTCACCTTCTACTTGAAGTCTTTTCTGACTAGCAGCAATGTGGTAGAGGGAGAGATTGCGGGCTTGGGCAAGAGCAAACTACAAAATCTTCTGTTTTCTGTTACAACATTTAAGAGACTGAAGGCAAGTCACTAAACCACTGTGAGAATATCTCACCATCAGCAAAGGCTCTAGGATAGATTGTATCTAAACTACTTGCAGCTATAACAGTTGTAGGATGCCTTAGGTCCTTAACTTGGACACACCCTGAAGTCTACTCTGATCATTATTATCTGTTACATATTAATATGTAGTTATATGCATTGTTTTAAATTTTCCCTGATTTAGTAAATACACCGCCTGTCTACAGCAGGCTCTTCTATCTCTTTGTTACCCCCAAAGACAACTGTCACAGAAATAGGTACATAGTAGATACATTTTTTAAGCTAAGAAATGTTTAAATAATTATTTTTAAAAGACTGATTATAAAAAGCTTAGTTGCTGCAGTATGAATAAGCAAAAACAGTTTTTTTTCATAAAGCAGTTAAAATATACTATAAAACAAGAAAACAGCAAAGTTATTCTCTCTTAAAAATAAGTGTTTACTCTGTAGATTACAAAGCCAGTTAGTACAACTAAAGGTGATCACATATTAAAACACAAGTGAGTTGTTTAACATATACATGTTCATTTCCTAGTTCTACTTTGTATTTCCTAATGCAACGAAAAAGCTCATTAGCTTAAAAAAAAAGCCTACCATAATTTTTATTTTACTGATTTAACTTAATACATACTACTTAGATTCAAAACTACTTAATTTCAAAACTAATAAAGTTACACAGATAATTATGACATAAATCATGTAACAAATTAATTGTACTTGCAAAGACTTTCAATATTGCAGTATACATAAAGCTATTACTAACACTCAAACTGAGCTTAGTTTTGTGCTTTTCACATGGTCTTTTCTGGAGAAATATCCAGTTTCCTAGACAGTACTTTAAGAGAAAATGATAAATATAGAGGTTTGCTGATTCTTCTTTTGCTCATTACTAATCCTATCAGCAAAAATCTAGGCAACACTGAAAACTTGAGCATTTGCTCAACTGGAAAATAAATTAAAAACAAAGGAGCAGTATCAGTCACCAAGTACAAACAAGATATCCTACCAATGCTCAGTAAATTAACATCCAATAGTAAAAACACAAAGAACCCTATAAACTACATGCACACAATAGTTTCTTCAAATCCAAGGTTCCAAAACTTAAGACAATTCCCATATTCCAAATTCTAAATATACTGTAAATGGATCAGTAAGTCAGGCAGTAAATCCACTCAGACTATTTTTTGTTCCCATTGCTATCATTGCCAATAAAAGTTTAAAGGGCTCATGGTCAGTTTAGAACATAGTGAGAAATATTTCAGCACAAAATAAAACTGATTAAGACCTAGGAAGAAATATAAGCCTACAAAGTTATTCACTCATCTTTATTCACAAAATATCAATAAAGTACAAAACTGTTCAGCAAAAGGACACTTATTCTTTATGAACTCTCTCACCCTTGATTCCACCCAAAAAGATATTTATCTTTTTTAAGCTACACAGTAAAGTTTAAGAATTAAGCAAAAGCCTGACCAAAGAGTGCCCCCCACACCCAGAAAAAGAAGGAAAGGAGGCAAAAATTCATTCAGGAGAGATAACAGATATCAATTAACAGATATCTGATAACAGATAACAGATAACAATGAAATCCACATACTATAATGCCTAAGTAAGATTTCCTTGAAGAAATAAATAACAAACATGTTTGCTCAGGCACTGAACATTAAAGAAAGCATCAGAAAGAAGAAAGAACATAGGTGACCCAAAAAGGGTCATGTTTTGTTAGGTTCTATAAACAATAATTATCTGAATAGTTCTAAATACAACCTCTTCCATTAGGAAAAGCACATCCCCTCTTAAAATTAGGCCAAGTCTTTACTATTCACAAAAACTGTATAATTAAAACAAAACTGTTGTATAAAAGCAAATTAATGATAATCACACCAGTATTTTTAAAAGTAATTTTCCTTGTGCTTGAAAGATTAATATGCAAACATGAAAGTCGTGGCTTTTCAACATTAAAAACACAATAAAAATAACTAAGAACAAAGCAATCACTACCACATAACATTACAGTCTTCCTAATACAAAGGAAACAGATATTCATGAAAGTGAGTGATTAATTTTAAAACCAGAACTTAAACATGTACACACATACAACTAAACTCAAAAACAATATTCAAGAACCTTCAAATTGTCATGTTTAATAGAAAGACACTGATCAAGATGACATTCAAATTTCCAGTTGTCATTTAGAATCAACTGCCTAAAATGTTAAAGGCTCTTTTGAGCATCTTTGGTGACTTGATAAAAACAATGTAACATTCTGAGTCCAAAACGTATTCTAAAACCCATTGCTTAGATGAACAACAGATGAACAATTCAAGGTAGGCAGCAATGAAACACTATTAGTTCTTCTGATTTATAGGGCTTATCTGTGAGTAGTAAATTAAACATAAAAGATAATACTACACCATTTAAACATGAACAGTAGTTGGTGTTCATTTTTTCTTTGGCTACTGGGATTTCTGACAATGCCAAAATGAAAGGCATTAGAAGACTGGGGAAGAGGTCAGTAATTTGTACAGTGATGGCTCAGAAGAAGAACAGTTCTTTAGAAATTAAAAACATTTGGTCAGCTGTCACATGAATTTTCAAGACCTAAAATCAAAAGTACCATTATAATTAATAAATGGAATAAGTTAAGAAGGGAAGTGACGATGGGTTTTCAGAAAACTTGTGGGAAGCCACCTGCCATATGCAAAAAGAAAAAGGGCAGGTTATAAAGTTATGAAGACTCAAAAGTAACCTAAAATACTCTATCGAGCTTAGCTGATAAAACAGAACTAAAGCACATCAATTTTACTGCATTCTAATCATCACTTACAGATTAACTAGTTAAAAATACAATGAAAAATGTCTAACAGGAAAATCTGAAATGTCAAAACTTTTATGTGAACTTACCACCTCACAATGACACAATGGAACAAGTTTAAAAATCAAATGCGTAAATTTGTCCCAACTAATTTAAGATAATCCAAAAAGAATTCCCAATTATTTTTTTGGGCCTCCCTGGTGGCACAACAGTTAGGTGCTGAGCTGTGGAGCTGTTGGCAGCAGTGATGTGAGTTCGACGCCGGACAGGGAGATTCCCACATGGCGTGGCAGATCTCTCCTGCCTTGCCCGCTGCTCCCCTCGGCAGTGTATTTCCATCAATCTGCCTGTTCTGCTCCCCACTCTGTCTCTGCTGAACCCTCTTGCCGCCCCAGGGCTCTGGCCTGTACCCCACCTTGTATGCATAAATAAATGTTTAAAAAAAGAAAAAAAAAACTGTACCTGTACCCAAGCACAGGCAACATTTAAAAAAAAAATCCAAATTATCTTTTTAAAAACTGCAAAGTACATGCTTTCCTATAAGTATTTTAAACACTATTAATCTCAACCTAAAAGAATCTACAGTCCTTTCTCTTCAACTTCCCTTTATTCATTTAAATAGATTCTAAGGCAAATGTTCTGTCTTTAGCCTGAACTGTGCTCTAAGCCAAGAAGTGATGCTTTCTTATCCATCAGTTTGGAATCACAAAGATAGGCTATTGGATCACAAAGAATCCATCTAAAAGAAGCACACATATGGATCACTTTTATAATTATACTTGTTTAAAACTCAGTCTTTGAGAATTTGAGGAAATAAATTTTCACAATAGCATCAATAGCAGGGAAAGCAAAGCAAAACATAAGGCCAGTTAACAATACTCATCCTTTTCTGTATTACAAAAATTCTAACAGTGAAATTTTGCTTGTAAAATGCAATGTACATTTTATCATCTTGGATAAAATATCTGCACCCTCAGTAGTGGCTAAATTGCAGCTATAAAGGAAATTGTACTGAGATAAATGGTTTCCCTATGAGAAGGTTTCACTGCTACACTTCACCTCAGGACAATAAATCAAATTAACTGCACCTTGTCCTCTGCCCAATGACATCATCAGTTTGACCACATCTTGGGAATCGGTGCAAAAACATATGCTATTTAAGGCATGAAATCATATCACTGCTTTCTGTCCACTCAACCTCATGCTCCAGGTCTCTGAAGCAGTCATTCGCCTGAACCTTCTTGTGAAACCTAGATTTTTTTTTCCCTGCTGCTTTCAGGGTCTACCTGCTGAAGAAGGTGGGTGAAAGAGGAAAAATGGTGAGAACTGGTTATTTGAAATTGGCTTCCTTTTAGTCCATCAAATCTAGGATTTTACAACAAATTAAGCTGAAGGCTAGCTCACAAAATATGTAGCTAACAAATGGCCATAAAATGTCTTAATATAATCTCAAAGATTTAGCACATCAGTGCTAAGCAACATTTCTCTAAAATGGTATTGGGCAGGGGTTAAAAAAAAAAAAGGCCATCAGACAGCACTACATTTAAAGAAAAATACTACAAACATACAAAACGGAAAGCAAACTTTACCAAGAAAAAGGTCAAAATCATAATTATTGTTTTTTTCCAAATAGCGAAAGTTAATCTGCCTTTCACAATCTAACTGTCCTAAATCTACAAAAAACATGAAATCAATCTGACAACTTAAAGAAGAGGGCGGGTGTGCTGGGAGGGGAGTAAGTTCCAAGATCAGGTGGACACAATGCCTGTTTATTCTTCTATTTTCACACATTTAACCATGACACAAGCTCTCAAAGGCATCATAACCCCATTTCTGTTTTCAGGAGTGCTACAATTAAAATAAGTGTATGGCAGTGAGAACACAAAATTTTAAAGAATGAAGAGACAGAAAAGGGAACACAGCACTGAGAAATGCTGAAATTGTTAAACTGGAATTTCTAAAATACTTAGCTATTCCCCAACTACTAGAAACAAAACTACAGGTTTTACAAATCCTGCAGACCTCTACTACAAAGTAGAGTTTAACTTGGGGGGGATAGGTAAAGGGGAGAGGGGAGCTATCCCAAAACAAAGTGATTCATTTGTATTAAACCGAAACAGTTTTCATTCGCCTCTGAAAATGAGAAGAAAGGTTTTTGTTTTTTGTTTTTTTCCTTAGGCCCGGTAGCACTGCAAACTATAAGGAAAGTCTTAAAAAAAAACATAACACGGCAGAGTTGATGCTTAGCTAGGAGCTGTTTTAATGCTAGTGAGGCCCCGAGAGGACTTGTTTTGCCCGCGGAGGAGGGGTTCAAGTGCGCGAGTTGGGGTGTGGGGGGTCATTTTGGTTATTAGTAAATAAATCAAGCGGCAGAGAACATGAGGCCTAGGCAACTGCTGGAGGAGCCAAGGCCTAGTTCTCCCCATCTCTTCCCAACACAGCCTGGGTTTGATCTCAGAGCCTTGTGGATTGCCAAGGAAAAAAAAAAAAAAGAATCATATCGAACCACAAAAGCACATGGGGCGAATGTAAAATATAAACACGGCGTTGGGCTGTGAGTGGCTGTTATTAAAGGTCTGAATTACTAAACATGAGAGGCGGGGAAAGCCAGGCGGCCATTTCAATAATATAAACCTCCCCGAATTAGGCATTATTCAAATGAGAGAGGTTAGCCTAAGCCGAGGGTGGAGAGGACCCAGCACCTAGCTCCTAAACCCCAGCAGAGCCCGGGAGGGGGATCCCCGCCCCTGCCCAACTCCCTCCGGAGAGGGGAAAGCAGAAACATTATCAACTTGTCAGGCAGCCACCTCTGGGGCAGGAGGGCAGGTCTGAACGTCCGAGTTCCGGGGAGGCCTCCGAGCGCTGAGAGGCCTGAGAGCTAGAGGCCCCCGACCGCGTCGGTCCGGGTCAGATGAGCGGCGGGGGGGCCGGGAGCACGGCGAGACAAGGGATCACGTCTGGCACCTCCAGCCCTGTTCCCCCGGGACACACGGCAGCCCGGGAATAGGGGGCTTTTCCAGGACGCACAGGGACAGAGGAACGACGCCCTGAGCACATAGGGCGGCCCCCGAGGGCACCCCCCTAGGGAAGGGAACTTTCCCCGAGGGCCGCCAAGACCCCCTGTCTGTCCCCGAGGGGGCGTCCCCGCCCTGACGCCCCGAGAGGCCACCGCGTCGCGCCCGCGACCGCTAGCCCCTACCCACCTCGAGCGCAGGCCCGGCTCGGGTCAGGCCGCCACACGCGGGACCGGCGGGGTGCGGCCGCGGGGCCCGGAGCCGTGACCCCCGGGCTCGGCCCCGCTCGGTCCCCGGCGCGGCGGCGGGACGCCGGTAGGGCGCCCTCCCCGGGCGCGCCCCCCCAACCCGGTCCGCTCCCGGGGGGCACGCGTGCCGCTGTCCGGCCGCCGGGGTCCGCTCCGGCCCCACCGCCTCCCCGGCATTGTGTTCGCCGCCACCTCCACGCCCCCCCACCCGCGCCGCCCGGCCCGGGGCGCCCGCGCCCGCCGCGCCCCGCCGCGCCCCGCCGGCCCGGTAGCTATGAATATGTAAAATGTCTTTATTGTCCTCTCCCTCCGCTCCGGCCCGCCGCCCAGCCGCGGACCCGCTCGGGATCGGGCTCCGGGGCGAGGAGGAGGAGGAGGAGGCGGCGGCGGCGGCGGCGGCCGGCGGAGGAGGAGGGCCAGGCGGCGGGCGGGCCGGGGGCAGGAGGAGGGCGCTGGATCGCAGCCCCCTTTGCCCCTCGTCTTCCCCCTCCGCCAGACCACTCCGAGCCTCTTTCCCCCTCCACTCGGCGCCCGGCGGGGGCTCCGTGCTCCCCGGCCCCCCATCTCCCCGCCGTTAATTATAATAATCCTGAGTACTAATAAATTATGCTAAGTCGCGGGGGGGGCAGCGGGAGCCGGGGTTGAGTATGAATATGAATATGTAAAATGCTGTAATGATTACCTGCTGCTGCTGCCGCCGCGGCTGAACTCTCATCTTGACTCGCTGCTCCTCCGTCCGCCATTTTGAATATTTTAACCAAAATCGCCCGGTCGATAAACCCTCCCTCGCTCCCGCTCCCCTCCCCCCTCCCGCCCTCCCGCTCTCCTCCCTCCTCCCTCCTCTCCGCCCCCTCCCGCTTCTTCCTCTCCTCAGGCGCGCGCCAGGGGGCGCGCGAGCCGCCCCCTGGGAGGAGCCCCACCCACTCGGGCGCTCTGCGCACGCGCCTCTCGGTCGCGGTGTCTCTTCAGTAGCTAAAGCGCCCTCAACCTGCCAGTCACTCCTCCTCTTCATTTTTTAGTTCTCAGTTCTACACATGCGCAAAGCCCTCCCAGCTCGTGAAATGCGATCGACGCATGCGCGGCCTCCTGAAGGCTGCCTCCTGTAGGCTCCCTGCCGGAGTGTAACCCCGCTAGGTGTAGTGTCAGAGCGCTCTGTGTATGTTACAACTGTCCCTTCCCCTCCCGCCTCACTCTCCCCCCGCCTTTGCCCCGGCTTTTCGAAGTAGCCAGCGGCCTTCTAGGACAAGGGCAGGGGGCGCAGCGCACTGGAGCGTGGCGATACTGAAGGGTCCGTGAGCGAACCAGCACCTGGGTCCCCTTTGCCCCCGCACTTTTTAGGGCCCGCGGCACTGTTGAAACGCCGACAACAAAGAAGGGACCTCTCCGCAGCTAGGTAACTTCCGGCCCTCCGGGCAGGTAGGGACGGAAACGCCGGTCGCCGGGCGTGGGGCACCAAGCACCTGCTGAGCCCTGCGCGGCGTCCCGCTTTAAATTTGAATCCGAACGAATCCCCGCCCCTGAGTCTGAGAGCGCCGGAGACCCGGCCGCTGCGAGGGGGAGTGTCTTGGCTGAGTTAATTAGCCCCAAATCTCTTCTGCTCTACTTGTTTCTGACACCCCGCCTGGCTTCCTCGGGAGCTGGGCGTCTCATTAAGTCGCTAATTTCCGCCTCGACCCTACCTTCGGCTTCATGCGCCTCAATCGCTGCTCATCGGATGGAAACAAATAGGCCACCCTAGCCTGTGGACCTGCATCCCCCTTTCTTGCGCCTTAGGAATATCTAAAACCTAGAAGTAAATTGGAAACCGATGACCTAATAAAAATGTCGACATCAGCTGCTGTTTCATCATGAATTTTACTTTGGTGTGTTTCATAAATGTGACGAGAAAGACTTTCTGTTCTAAATAGTTCCGTTTGCAAATAGTCATAATGTACTAAAATTTCTCAGGACAAAACCCGTGTCTAATTATTTCATGAATTCTTAATAAAGCCCTAAGATTTTTCTATTTTTTTAGAGTTCAAAAAAAAGTTTTATGATAGCCAAAGAAAAGCGTTGGTTCTTGTTTTGTTTGGTTTTTTTTTAAGATCAGCAGTAATCCTGTTTGAAGAGACATGACTGAAGTTTAAATTGGGTAGAATTGCAGGTTTTACATTGAAGAAAATCTGATCTCTAAGAGACAGTCAGCAGATTTTTTAACGGCTTAAGTTTTCATGGGTCTTAGCCTACTCACTGAATTCCTTACACTGTGAGGACAGTTAAAACTATTGTCAGTGGCAGCCAATGAATTTTGGGTGGAATTGATTTATTCATGGTAATTAAGCCCTAGGGTGTGTGCGTGCCTGTTTAAACCAAATAATTGGGCCACCCTATAATTATTTCAAGCCACACCAACAAACACACGCTAGAAAATACAGATTTTTAATCATAATTCATTTGGAAATAGGGTCTAAATTATATTCATCAGCTTTATTAGAGGGGAAGTGTCAGACTGATCAGCCTTTCTGAAAAAGTTAAATATATGTCCCTGCTCTGAGGAACATGAATTTGAAATCATCTCCATTAAGAAAAAGAGCTCAAATGCCCTTATTTAAATTCCTATCTTCCTTTTGGTTCAAAAAGTAAATTAATATGACTTTCAGAAAGTAATTGAAGTCTGTATGTGCTATTCATTCTTTATTTTTTTTAAGATTTTTTTAAAGATTTATTTATTTATGCATACAATCTGGGGTGTAGGCCAGAGGTGTGGGGTGGTGAGAGGATTCTCCAGAAGAGTGGAGAGCAGAACAGTCAGATCGACTGAAATACACTGCTGAAGGGAGCATTGGGCAAGAGGAGAGATCTGCTGTGGCCATGTGGGAATCTCCCTGGCTGGGTATCAAACTCATGTTGCAGTGGCTCTGGATAGCTTCATAGTGCTGCCTCACCCTGTTGCGCCACCAGGGAGGCCTGATTCTTTATATTTCTATGAGAAAAAAATAGAGTTTAAAATAGCCTGTATCAATGATTCATTTTCCTCTTAATGATTTATGTTTCAAACTGTTTGTACATGGCCTAACACAATGACTCCATGTAATAGGTACTCTAAATACTTGTTGAAAAAAAGTATATACAGTTATACTTGTTAGGGTATTTGTGTGTGTGTGATAAAGTTATTCAACATATATAGGAAAGAGATCTCATCATATTTGAGGAAGAAGTTTGCTATAAAAAACTGGCTCACATGATTATGGAGGCTGAGAAATTTCCTAATCTTTAGTCTGAAAATCCAAAGACCAGCAAAGCCAGTGGTGTAAATCCCAGTCTGAGTCTGGAAGCCTGATCCAAAATTATGTTCCTCCTACCATTATCCCATATTCTTAACATGCATTCTGACACATGTTCCCTGGATAGTTCTGTCTGTATAAATTAGAAAACTCAAGTTATTCATTTGGAGGGTCATGTACCACTCATCAGTCGGATAATAATACCCAGTTGGTGATGGACAGCCCAGGTCACATGGCAGTTTAATGTCTACGCTTAAGCATTCAGTATGTGTTAGAGTCTAGTAATAGACTGAGAGCTGTTTCTCAAAAGGAGAGTCATCCATAAAGGATGGCAGGGCTTTGCCCCAAAATCCTAAGGGTGTGCTTTAAAATACACCTATTATGACTTGTCAGAAGCTCCCAATTAGCATCCCTCTCCACCACTGAGGCTTCAAGTACCCTTGTATTTCAGCTGGCCCAAGTAGCAGAGCAGCTTGGACAGCAATCTAGACCTGTTGCAGAGCCTACTCTGGTTCTGGGCTCTGATCAAAGCTATCAGCTTTTCAGGTCATTTGGAAAAAGGACTGAAATAATACACCCAAATGAAGACTATGTTGCCTCCAAAATCCAAGAGGTCCATTAGGTATTGTGAGTCTTTTTTGGTTGTAGGAGTGACCAGATGCAACGATTTATCCTTAATCTTAGATGGTATATTTTGGTTTGTCCCACACCTCTGGAAGACTAGAAATTTCACTGACGTAGAGGGTCCTGAATTTTTATCAGATTTATTTCCCACCCTCTCCACACAAATACGTTAGCAACAAGTCTAGAGAAGTTGCTACTTTTTCCTTATTAGGTCCAGTCAGCATGGTGTCATCAAAGTAATGAACCAGTATGATATCTTGAAAAAAAGAAAGATAGTCAAGATTTCTGCAAACTAAATTATGACATGAGGCCAGAGAGTTAACATTCTTTGAGGCAGGAGAGTGAAGGTGTGTTGCTAGTCTTGCTAGTTGATAGCAAATTAATTCTGATGGGTCTTACTGACAGGGATGGAGAAAAGTCAATCACTAGCTACTACATTCCAGATACCAGAGGAAGTGTTAATTTGCTCAAGGAATGAAACCACATGTGGCACAGCAGCTGCAAGTGGAGTCACCAGCTAGTTAAGTTTATGATAATCCACTGTCATTCTCCAAAATCCATCTGTCTTCTGCATAGGACAAATAGAAGAATAAAATGGGGATGTGGTGGGAATGACCATTCCAGCTTCTTTCAAGTCCTTTGATGGTGACACTAACCTCTGCAATCCCTCAAGGAATTCAGTGTTGCTTTAGGTTTACTATTTTCCTAACTAAAGATAGGTCTTGGGGCTTCTACTTTGCCTTTTCTACATAATTCCACAGGTCAAGGAGTAATGTGTGTTCTACCTGCTGCTTCAGTTTTCCAGGATGAGAGAAAGTGAGGTGTAGAGGTCTTAAGTAACTTGCCCGATGTCATACCACTATTAAACATTACAGCTGAGCTTCAAACACAGGTCAAGAGCTATACTTTAACTATACACTATACTGCTTGCTTTGGATCAAAGGAATCCTATAGATGTGAATATAACTCATTATGGGAAAGAACCAAATTAATAAATTTATTTTAATTCCTATTTTCTATTTAATCTTTGTCAATCTCACCATAATAAGAATATATACTCATGTTCACACAAAAACGTTTACAAAATAGCAGCTCTTACGATTTCCAGAAACTAGGAATAATCCAAATGTCTTTCAACAGGAGAATGGACAAATAAACAGTGGTATATTCATACCATGGAATACCATTCAGCAATCAAAAGGAATAAATTACTCATTTACCATATAACCATGTGTAGGTCAGTGGCAGACCACACAGTGTTCCCACCACATAGTCTAGATGTATAGTAGGCTAAGCTATCCAGTTTTATGTAAGTACAGTCTATGACATTCACACAACAAAATCACCTAAGATGTAGCTTCTCAGAGCATCCTGGTTGAATGACTATTAACACATATAACAACTTCGATCAGTATCAAAGGCATTATGCTGAATGGGAGGAATCATAGTCTCAAAAGAAATCACACAATGTGATTCCATTTATATGACATTCCTGAAATAGCGAAACTGTAATGAAGGAAAACAGATCAGTGGTTGCCAGGAGGTCATGGGTAGGGGACAAGGGGTAAGGGTGGAGGAGAAAGTGCAACTATAAGGGATAGGCTGAAGAGAGGACTGGGGGATAATGGAGTTGTTCTGTATCCTGACTGCACTGGTGGTAATCAAATTATGCATACATATGTAAATATATAAAAATACATATATAAATAAAATACATTTATATATAATGTGTGTTTATATATAAATACATAAACACATAATATATAAATTATATGTTTTATATATATATAATCACATACAAATGTATAGATTGGGTGTGATGAGTAATTCTGCATAGATGTTACTTAATTTTAAGAGTGGTAATGTCACTCTGACCTGAGTTCAATCCCCAGCCAGGGAGCTGACCCACATGACACAGCAGACCTCTCCTGCCTCGCCCCTGCTCCCCTCAGCAATGTATTTCAGTAGATCTGCCTGTTCTGCTCCCCACTCTGTCTCTGGTGAAGCCTCTTACCCCCAGCACTTTTGGTCTAGACCCCAGTGCTTTTATGCATAAATAAATAAAAATAAATTTAAAAAAAAAGAGTAGTAACGTCCTTAGTTAACAGTTGTAATGGATCAATGAGAATGTGTTAACCTGCCTTTCTAATGCAAAACATAGAGACCTTCTTTAGAGCCATGTGATTAAATTTTGACTGCTGAGTTATAAGGAGTTGTTGCATGGGACTTCTGGGAGAGCCCTTAAAAGAAGTAATTTCATGTTTTTTCTTCCCTGATTTTCTTTCCTTAAATATAGATGTGAAGACTGAAATGTAGATATTTAAACTGAGATCAGATCAAGTTAAAAGCAACAAGCAAATCAAATCTTCTCTTCTCCACCGGTTGAGAAAGGAAGCCTGGAGGGAGACTGAGGCTGGCACAGTCTTCCTTGCAATGAGGTTTACTTTTGAAGTCACTACATAGTTTTGTTAAGACTGAGGCCACTAGGCTCTGGGAAATGTGTTTTACGTTTGCATTTTAATTACTTGTATTGTAATTACCTTGAATGACTAAATTTAAAATCATCATTTTTTATAACATGTCCAAACTTTCACTTATTATTCTACTATAGCAAATTAATTTGTTTAGTGACCTACAGGTGCATTTCACAACTAATTAATCTTATAGCAGAGACTTTCAAGCCAAGTTTCATGAAACTCCAAGGCCCAACCTTCAGGGGTGATGAAAACCAGCCCCTCTAGCTCCTCTATAGCCAGAATGGCTCTGCTTTACCTACATTGAGGTTCAAGATAAGATTTTGTTGAAAAACCGGCTAACATAGCTTTAAAAAATTATGTCCATAATTTACACTTGAAATTATAGTCATACAAATGAAATTTACTATCTTAGAAGGTTCAACTGAGATATTCATCATTTAAAGATACATATATACCAATAATTCTTGCAAGTAAAGCAGGCTTAGCAACAGTAACTTGAAATACGGTTTTCAATGCGGACATAGGGACCTTGATTTCCTTGTCATTCATTTCTTACCATAAACACTGAAGTTTCTCCAAGGAAATTTTGATATTCCATGATATCATGGAATTGATATTCCATGGCCTTTTTCCTTGAGTAGATAGAGTAACTCCTTATTTTTTAAATTTTATGCATACAAGCTGGGGTGCAGGCCAGAGGCGTGGGCAGTGAGAGGGTTCACCAGAGACAGAGTGTGGAGCGGAACAGGCAGATTGACGGAAATACACTGCTGAGGGGAGCAGCGGGGGCAAGACAGGAGAGGTCTGCCACGCCATGTGGGAATCTCCCCAGTTGGGTGTCGAACGCGTCACCGCTGCCAACAGCTCCACAGTGCAGTGCTTTAACCCGCTGCGCCACCAGGGAGGCCCGATAGAGTAACTCTTAAATTAATGAATATACCCTGATTACCTACCTTATCATCAATAAAGGGATGTCAGACCTACTGACTATAGCTAATGGCTGCAATTTATGTTTCTTCCATTAACGAACAATGTAGAGTATTTGTACTTCTCAGAGAATGTACACTGAAATCTATACAAGTCAGTACTTACCAAAGGACTCAATATCATTTATGGAGAACTACCTGATGGATACATAACCCATTTCTCTGTCTGGTTTCAGGGTCAACAAATTCATGATCTTGCTACCACTCCTTCCAAGTTCCTGGCCAGGTTCTTTAATCCATAACTGTTTCTAATGCTGAACCTAGACTCTTGCTCAAATGTGATTCTTCCCAATCAGTGCATCCAGCAGTCATTGGCATCTCATCTGCTTTGGCATGCCTGATGAAATCCATTTATAATTCCTTTCTGTAGATACCCTTAAAAACCAAACTGTCAGAAAGTCATGCACTTGAAATACATCATTTTGTCCTCTGATAAGATTCTTTCCTAGAATTTTGCTTTGGACTTACATCATCAGCCTACATTAAAAGCACAAGAAAAAAACTCTGAAAGATGCATCATATTTATTATAGGAATATTTTTGGAGTGTTTGTCTTCTTTGTGAGGATTTTTAAAAAGATTTTATTTATTTATTTTTGCGTAGAAGAACTGGGGTGCAAGCCAGAGGTGTGGAAGGGTGGGGGTGAGAGGCTTCACCGGATACAGAGTGGGGAGCAGAACAGGAAGATTTGCTGAAATACATTGCTGAGGAGAGCAGCAGGTGAGACAGAAGAGGTATGCTGCGCCCTGTGGGTTAGCTCCCTGGCTTGGGATCGAACTCAGTACCATGGGGGTGGTAGCACTGAGACTTAACCCCTAGGCCACCAGGGAGGCCCTCTGAGGAGTCTGTTTTTTAATTTCTTTTTAAAATTTGTTGAAGTTTTTTTTTCAAACTTCATTTTTTTAATATTTATTTATTTTTGCATACAGGCTGGGGTAGAGGCCAGAGGCATGGGGTGGTGAGAGGGTTCACCAGAGACAGAGCGGGGAGCAGAACAGGCAGATCAGAGATATACTGCTGAGGGGAGCAGCAGGCGAGGCAGGAGAGGTCTGTCACACCATGTGGGAATCTCCCCCGCCAGGCGTGTAACTCGCGTCCTTGCTGCCTACAGTTCCACAGCGCAGCGCTTAACCCGCCGCACCACGAGGGAGGCCCAAAATTTATTGAAATTATGTGTATTGAGGTAATATTGGTTTATAACACTGTATATATTTTCGAACTATGGGTTTACATTTCCACAAATGTATATAATCACAGCACACACACCACCAAAGTCCCAATTCTTTTTTATTTTTAAGATTTATTTATGTATGCATACAAGCTGGGGTGTAGGCCAGAGGTGTGGGGTGATGAGAGGATTCACCAGAGACAGAGTGAGGAGCAGAGCAGGAGGATCTACTGAAATACACTGCTGAGGGGAGCAGCGGGCGAGGCAGAGGAGGTCTGCTGCGTCATGTGGGAAGCTCCCTGGCCAGGGATCAAATTCGTGCTGCAGTGGCTCTGGATAACTTCATAGTGCTATGCTTAACCTGTTGCGTCACCAGGTAGGCCCTCCCAATTCTTTTTTTTTTTTTTTTTTAAAGATTTATTTATTTATGCATACAAGCTGGGGTGTAGGCCAGAGTGTGGGGTTGTGAGAGGATTCACCAGAGATAGAGTGGGGAGCAGAACAGGCAGATCAACTGAAGTACACTGCTGAGGGGAGCAGCGAGCGAGGCAGGAGAGGTCTGTTGCGCCATGTGGGAAGCTCCCTGGCTGGGTATCGAACTCATGCTGCAGTGGCTCTGGACAGCTTCATAGTGCTGTGCCTAACCCACTGCGCCACCAGGGAGGCCCCCTCCCAATTCTTAATGTCTGAAGGACAGAGGCTAAGTAACTAACCCAAGTTCACACAATAAAGCTCAGAGCTATGAACTGAGCCAAAGATTGCCTGGCCCCATGCCCTCTCTGCCTTTCCTTTCTGGGCTCTAGGTTTGCTCCCTGCCTTGGCTGCCATGAACCTCCCCAATCTGCCTTCTTCATTTAGACCTTCAGTCTTTTCCTGTGTTGCCATGAGTTTTGGTGCTTATTTTTCCCTGCCTTCACTGATTCCATTTCTGTCCTTCCTTTTTTTTTTTCCCTCCTGCCTCTTCCTATCCTTCTTCACAAGTCCTTTCTAGATAAATCCTCCCTGCATTTACTCACCAACCAATTGCATTCTGACATCTACTCCAATTGTTCTCCAGAAATTACTTTATTGGAAGTCACTGATGACCTCCTAACTGCCAAATCTAATGACATCTTCACTCCTCGTCTTGCCCCATCTCTCGGCAATTTGACAATGTTGCTCGTGCCTTCCTACTTAAAACCATCTCTCTGACTTCAATGACAAATTGCTTTCCAATTTCTCCTATCTCTCTTAACATGTCTTGGTTGTCCTCACTGGATCTTCTTCTTCCCATTGAATATAGGTACCTTCCAAAAATCTGCCTTGTCCTGAAACTCATGGTTGAAGCTATTCATGTATTATTTACTCTATCCCTATAATTTCAAGCATTATCTCTCTGAAGACAACCCCAAATCTGTCCCTTCAGTCCTGATATTCCCCCACCTATGCTAATGGGAGACTATGTTGTCTTTCTCACTAGAATATAAATTTTCAAGGACTGGGTTAGCTTCCTCATTGTTTTTTGTTATCTTTTTATGCTTAATGTTATAGCACAGGGCCTGTATGCTTCATAGCTTTTTGTAAATTTTTTTTTGCATGCTTCCACCTATGTTTTAGTGACCACCCACTGTCATATAAGAAGTCTCATTCTCTCATAAGCATTCATTGTGTAACTACCCTGTACTTGGCTTTGCTCTAGAGGAAACATTTCCTTTTGGTTTTTGTAGCACGTTGAGATCAGTACATATTTAATTCGACTTTTTACCTTCCAAGTCCATATCTATAATTCTATATTTTATCTATCCTAAAATGTACATTTTCCCATTTTTTTGAAATAGATACATTTTACAAGGGATGTAATAAAAACTTGTTGTGTCAGTTTAATTGGCAGCATTTTAATAATGCAAAGCATAATCGCATATCTCTAAAATACAACGGTATATTTTCTAGTCAATGGCATGTTAAACTCTGTGAAATGCAGTATTTTATTTTGGAAATTAAGGTTTAGAAACTTCATTTCAATAGGTTTTATCATTCAAAGAATATTTGTTTATTCTGAGTACATGGACTTTCTAAGGCAGGAAAAGAGTTTTTCTTTTTTAAAGATTTTCAATAATAAGGGTAAAAGCAAAAGGAAAAGGCTTTCCATGAGCAAAGAAGCTTCACACATCCAAGCACTTCTTCTGCTCTAAATACACAGCAATGATCAATAAACAACAAAGAGAGAAAACCAAAAAGAAATAGGCTCAAAGCCATTTAATTTCCATGAGTTAAAAAAAGCACAAAAAAAGGGGCCTCCCTGGTGGCGCAGCGGTTAAGCGCTGCGCTGTGGAGCTGTCGGCAGCGGCGACGCGAGTTCGACGCCCGGCCAGGGAGAATCCCACATGGTGGGGCAGACCTCTCCTGCCTTGCCCGCTGCTCCCCTCAGCAGTGTATTTCTGATCTGCCTGTTCTGCTGCCCACTCTGTCTCTGGTGAACCCTCTCGCCACCCCACACCTCTGGCCTGTACCCCAGCTTGTATGTAAAAATAAAAATAAAAAAAAAAAGGCACAAAAATACAAACCATGAGTGAGTGGGCTGCTGGGAACCAGTTGGGCATTTAGGGGTTGCAGGCAGGTAGTGGTGCCTGGGATTTTAGTGCTACAGGAAGGAAATGCCAGAACCAGGCTCGTGACATGAAGCATCCTTGCCCTTGTCTCCCCACACATGCACACACACACCTTTTGCAACTGGTGGGGCTTTGCTATAATTTCATCTTACAAGTATCTTATTGGAAATCATCTTACATCGATTTATCTTGCCT
This sequence comes from Scalopus aquaticus, assembly GCA_004024925.1. Classification (NCBI taxonomy): domain Eukaryota; kingdom Metazoa; phylum Chordata; class Mammalia; order Eulipotyphla; family Talpidae; genus Scalopus; species Scalopus aquaticus. Next base: position 196,988 of record PVIJ01000034.1, on the reverse strand, counting down.
AAACCTGAAGTCAAACTGGCATTTTATGATTGAGCCTCATGTCCCAATCCTCATATTCCCTCCTCTAGAAAACCACTTTTATTAATTTGTTAACTTCTCTTCTTGCAGCTATATAAATTCTTATTCCTCTAATTTTCCATGCACAAAGACTACATTCCGTGTATATAGTTCTGTACCTTGCTTTTTGCACTTAACTGTACATGCAGTAGATTGTGCCTTATGAGGACATGGAGATTTAACTCATCTCTTCCATGGCTGTGTGTACATTGCTGTGTGTGCGAACCATGGTTTACTCAACCTATACCCTCTTGCTGGACACAGGCTATTTACAAATGTTCCTGTTCCTCATATTGTCACAATGAGTAACCCTAGTTACACACATCTTTGAAAAGACAAGGCTGAGTAAAATTGCTGCTTAATGCTGCCTTTATGCTCTGACTTTATAGGAACTTGAGGATTAACTAATTAGGAAGACAAGACAGCCTTACAACCAGGAAGTAAGTGAACTGCCTCTGGTATTGACTTAAAGTTGCAGGAGCCTCTAATCATCATCAGTAAGACCTAGTTAATGGACTAGAAGCCTGGAAAGTGAGATGGAGGTAACTACCAAACTACTGGAGAGAGAGAGAGCAGAGAGAGACTTCAGCATAAATCTGTAACTATGTGTGCATATAAATACACATATTTAAAAAGAAAACATATATGTATTAATATAAATATATGTTAAATGTTAAATTTATATTTAAATTATATTTGATTTAATTTTAAACTATATTTAATTTGTTTCAAATTAGTTTATTCCATTTTTAAAATTGGAACTGCACTCAAACCTAGACTAGGACCAGTTCCCAGTGGCTCAAGGATTTAAATGTAGAAAACAAAAATTAAAGTGCTAGAAGAAAACGTGCATGAATTCCATTATAAAAGCTATTTGGCAATGTTATAATCAGAAAATTTGGAGTTTTGAGCAAAAAGAAATAAAACGCAGGCCACAAAATGTCAATCCATTATACAATTATGAATTTGCATACAACTAGCAACCTACATTGACATGTATAAAATAAAAACTGACAAAGCTACAGAGAAATTGGTAAGATCACAAGCATAGCAGCTTTTGGTACAAAAAAGAGTTCTCCCTCTTACTACTTAAGAAATGTACACTAACCATGATGCACATTCCCATCTGATTATACCAAAGTTAAGTTGGAACTGAGTCCAAACTGTGTATACCATTAATGTTTAGTTGTAGTTGAACATATCTAGAAGAGTAAGATAGATCAACAGAAGCCTGTTCGCTTGGAGATCTAGGGAAACTTCTAGTAGAAAAACTGTCCAAAATGTTCCTGACATTGACAACTTCACCATGTATACATATCTATCTTGGTTTTACAAGAGCATAGGCAACGATGATTTGAGCATGCTGCCCATTACTCAGGTTCATTTCTGGCTCAGATTCCCATGAGCAGATATCTGTGATGCCTGTGGAGAGACAGTTCTAGAGCAGAGGTGACATCCAGTGTGGCACAAGTATCAACCAAACAGAACAGACAACCACCCCTCAGAGCAGATGCTGGTTGTGCCCCAAGCCTTGGCAGGGCACAGCTGCTATGGATTTCAGCCCTATCCCTAAATTCAGACTTTCTTTGGGACAATGAGACACAAGGAGAATTGATCCTCCTCAGACAGAGTAGTGTAAGAAGAAAAGAGAAAACTAGCTAGGAAGAAGGAGAAAACTTGGGCACCACTAGTTTCCTAGTTGGGTGGAAAGGGACCCCTATAAAATAAGACAACCCAGGGGAACCAGAGTTGGAGGTGAGGAGCAGCATGTTGTGAGTTTTGGACAGGTTTGCAAACAAAAGGGGACATAGTGGAGAAAAGTGCAACATGTACATTTTCTCAATAAAATATTATACCATCCTGGGGTAGAAAGGCCCATTTCCATTGCATGGCAGTCTGAAGGACTGAGGTTCAGATAAATTTAGTGATTTTCCCAAAGTTGCATAGGTGCTGAGATTTGAACCCAGGACCACCTTCCATCAGCTTTTCTTACTCAGCCAGGCTGTCCCAACTCGGGAGAGAGAACCTAGTATTCCTCATCGCCAGATAGTTCTGGTTGCTATGTACTTTCTCATCTATTTCATATTATGATAATGTTTTCCTGGAATTGGATAATATAATACTCGAAATTGAAGATGTTTATTGGCTACAAAGATTACAAATGCAGGTTTCCTGTCATAATCAAAGGATGTTGTTGGCATCATTTATGATTTCCAGTCTTTTCTGTATCTGATAATGCTTATTTTAAGAAACCTCTTTTCACTAAGCCTGCTGATCCTCAAGAAAAAAAGGCAGAGGCGGGACAGTGATGTACCCTGTTGCTATTTATGAAGTATGGCGTCTGTCTAAGATTAGTTTGCTGGGAAGCATTGCCTGTGATGAATGGCATAGTATTTAAACGATGTTGTGGATGTTCTCTCTTGTAATAAAGTCAATTACTCTAACAAAACTATTTTGTTTCATTTCTTCATATAAAATTCATGTTTGAATTTCATCTAGGTCCTAAAATTTTAAATTTCCATAACAAGTTTCATGCATTATTAAATTTTATACACCACTGCATTGTGCTTTTGAAACTGATTGTACAATCTAATTAATTCAGAATATTAACTACAATTTCCATAAAATGAATAGGATAATGTTGATCGGGGTGAGATGGAGGACTACGATCATCTTTCCCCCTCTCCCCAGGATCTCAATTACATGTACACTAAAAACTGACTCTCTGGAAATCCCTCATCCAGTAACTTCAATTTGGAGGAATATAGCCAAAATTAAAAATTAATTTTAAATGCCCCCCAAATAGAGATATATCTTAAAGACTTTTACTTCATTCCTAGGCAAACCTTTCTAACCCTTTGTTATAATAGAATTCATTTTTTTCTTTTGCCCTTTTTAGGCAGTTTTTCACAAGACATGTCTTCTAGATTCGAAACGGATTAAATATAAAAAAAGGATGGTGGAGAGAATGTAGATTCCTAGAAATTGTCTCTTTGAGAAAAGCAAGAAATGTCTATTGACAGTTTAATAATAATGGAAGAGAGAAAAGCCGCCAAAAGGGGATATAAGAATTCAGAAAGCAAGACTGTGGGAGGCATAGTTCTCTCAGGAGAGGACAGCCCTCTATATGTCAGCTCCTGGAGACCTCCCCATTCGACCCACATACCATAGGAAAAGGAACCTATGCTCATGATGGCTTGGAGATGCCAGGAAATGGTTACATTCATCTTTTTCTCTCTGTTTTAGAAAGTTGTAGCATGTGTAATATATTTTGGCAGGCTTTCCATCAGAAAGATTAAAATGCTATAAATCTTAAAGGGCTGTTTCAATCATTTGGAAAATTGACTTACTTGGAATTTCACATTTCCTAAAATGTGACTTAAATCAGGATCTTATGATATATGCACAATCAACTGGGAACAGGGGTTGAGATTCAGTTAGAGAACATGTATTTGAAATTCTTACCAAGAAAGTTTTAAAGGCATTATATGGAGCAGTAGTTTTTCCTAATCATGGAAACTTTGTAAAACCAAACCTTCCTCAGAAACTCATCCCCATAACCACTTTCCAGGGAATTGTTGCATTGCTTCCATTAACACAGTAGCATCCTAGACCAAGGGCAGTGATTTGGTAAAATTTGAGCATGTTCCTCCCCCATTATCATGTCATTCGCCAGTTGGATTCTGAATTCAATCTTCACTACAGACCTTCTTCAGTATACAGTGGGGTCATGTCCGGATAATCCCATTTTAAGTTGAATAATGTGTAAGTCAAAAATGCATTTAACATACCTAACCTACCCAGTGTCATAGCTTACCTCTTCTACCTTGAACTTGCTCAGAACACTTACATTAGCCTACCATTGAGCAAAATTATCTAATGCAAGACCTAATTTGTACTAAAGTGTTGAATAGGTCATGTAGTTTATTGAATACTGTACTGGAAGTGAAAACCAGGATCACTGCATGGGTTTTCATCATTAAAGCACAACGCTGAAAGCACCCTGGGCCTGCAGAAAGTTTGAAGCATTGAGCTAAACTTAATTCCCAGATGATGCGGATGCTACAGCGACAGGGTCATCAATTTCTCTCTCTTGCAAGGTGACTCAGAACAGCTGGTAGGCAGCTGTTTGGTTTCCCCTTTGTCATGCCATGGCTGAGTAGGAGCCATGGTTCGCTGGCCCTGCTGCCCAGCATCATGAGAGGATCCTACCTACCAAATCCCTAGCCCAGGAAAAGATCAAAATTCAAAATCCTAAGTAGAGCTGAATGAGTATTTCTTTTGCTCCATCGTAACACTGAAAACTTGAAAGGTGAATCATTGTAAGTTAGGGACCATCTTTTTTTTTTTTTAAGATTTACTTATTTATGCATACAAGTTGGGGTACAGACCAGAGGTGTGGGGTGGCGAGAGGGTTCACCAGAGACAGAGTGGGGAGCAGAACAGGCAGATGGACGGAAACACACTGCTGAGGGGAGCAGCTGGTGAGGCAGGAGAGGTCTGCCTCGCCATGTGGGAATCTCCCCACTAAGCGTGGAACTGGCCTTACCGCTGCAGACAGCTCCACAGTGCAGCGCCTAACCCTGCACCACCGGGGAGGCCCAAGTCAGGGTTACTATACTTCATGAAAATGTTTTTTTTTTATATTTTTTAATCACTCTGGGAAAAAATGTTATTTTCTTATCTAGAAGAGAATGCCCTTCAACTCCAGCCTTTTCCATTTCTCCGACAGCCTCTCTTTTACCTCCACCTGACAGGACTCAATGCCAGTTCAAGAGCACATGCAACGCAGGCACAGAGAGGGTGTGGACAGCTCCAGAATGCAAACTAATGCACAAACAGCTGGTTTGGGAATCCCGACTGTGCTTTGGAGAAGCCATTCTATGCTAATCTCTCTCTCTAAAAACTCCTACATTGAGTTTTTGTTTTAGGACTTGACAAAGGCAGCCAAGTGGGTTAACGAGAATAATAACACTCTCATCATAGCATAAACTCTGTGGAGTTTTCTTAACAAACAACGCATGGCTAGAGGTGTATCTCAGTTTTTGAAGCTGGCATTCCACAACTTCACTTTTACAAAAGACCTGTGTTAATCTCTTTGTTTCCTAACAGAAAGAAATGCAAAGGGCGCTTCCACCTGCATGACAAAAGGTGAAAAACAACACTAGCCTCAGGGAGGGTTTTAGGACAGCCATTAGTTCCAGCGGAGGTGATGCTGGAGCAGCCAGAGTGGCCTCTGCCAAATGCCTCCCAGCGAACTGCTTTCTGCAGACTGGCCACAGGTACCTTCCTGCTTTTACTCTTATGTAAGTGTGACTTTAGGTTTTAAGTGTTACTTGGTTTGATTTGATAGGTTATTTTTGGCATCGGGAACTCACAAATTTTTCCATATAAATGAATAGTAATTGCTTCTTTGGTTTATACCATTTAGTCTTGGGAAAGATTTCATAGCTTTAGATCTCATAGCAGGGAAAACCTACTATATATATTGACTTAAAACAACATTCAGTGACTACTATAAAATGATTCTATCATTAATTCTTTGAGAACTGCTCATGATTGTACTAAAAAGAGAAATTTTATGTCAGCATCCTTCTTGCAGTCTAACACCTGATTGCCTGAGAATTTGCAGATTATCTCCTTGAGGCTTTCATCTGCATCTCCCCATCGCCCAGACGGACAGAGTTTAGTGAGTTTTTGTATATTTGTCACCTACTTAGTAAATTCTCTTTTCAAAACTTTTTCCCATGTTTGGGCCTCCCTGGTGGCGCAATGGGTTAAGTCACAGAATTATGAAGCAATTCAGAACCACTGCAGCATGAGTTCAATACCCAGCCAGGGAGATTCCCATATAGCACAGCAGATCTCTCCGGCCTCGCCTACAGCTCCCCTCAGCAGTGTACTTCGGTCGATCTGCCTGTTCTGCTCCCCACTCTGTCTCTGGTGAATCTTCACACCTCTGGCCTACACCCCAGTTCTTGTATGCATAAATAAATAAATCTTTTTTAAAAATAAAATTTAAAAAAAAAACTTTTTCTCATTTTTCTATTGTATTATCTCATTAGTTTGTAGGAGTGTATCCTATACAAGCCTTTTGTGGGTTAGACGTTTTGTAAATATCCCCTTCTATCCTGTGTGTCTTTTTACTCTCAGTGATGTCTTCTAATGAACAGAAGTTCTTAGTTTTAATGTAGTCCTCTTTGTCAGTCTTTCCCCCTGTGGGTTAGTGTGATTTACCATTCCAGTTTGCTTGGGCTAAGGGATTTCCCAGAACATAGAGTAGCAATGGGAATGCAAGTCTAGTCCCAGGTAAACCAGAATGGTGGGTCACTTTAGACTAGGCAGACCTTATAGGGGAGGGGTCCAGTCCTAAGTAGGTCACAAATCTATTTCCCAGTGTTATCTTCCAGAAACTCTGCAGTTTTATCTGTCATAGTCACATCAAACATCCATTTGGAATTGACTTTTTTTATTAATTAATTTATATTTTACATCATTGTTCGTTTTTGTACAATGTTTGCTTTCTTCTCTCAGGTGTAGTGACTGTAAAATTCCCACCACCAATTCACCTGTGCACCATCACCATAGTCCCTGTGCTCTTCCCTCCCGTTTTGATTCCTGTCCCTCCCCTTCCCCTGCAGAATGTCTCTGATTTATAGTTGCCTGTTAATTTTGTTTATTTATGATAATTATTATTATTTTCCTGATCCTTTATTTGGTTCTCCTATATGAAATTGACTTTTGTGTGTGTGATGCGAGGTAGAGGTCAACTTTCAATTTTTTTCCCCACCCAGCACAATTTATGGAAAAGGCCAATCTTTTTCCTTTGGTTCGCAAAATTTAAGAATCAGGTTACCTCACCCTGATTTTTAACTATGTTACCTAGTCATAATTTGAACCTATTTTACACTGCTACACCGTCAAAATGATTTTGCACTCTCCCACATGAGGAAGAGTGTGGACTGATAATGAACTTGGTAGAGGGCAGGTGGAAGGGTGAAGAATAGTGGCAGAGGCAGAAGAAAGCTGCTAAGGTTACAGTTTTGAAAGAAATTCTCATCTTTGGACTGAAAATAGCAGAAGTATCTGGATGGAGCTTGAGAAGTCTTATATTTGACGTGCTCAGAACTCTGACACAGATCACTCTGAAAAGTGTGACATAGACGTCTCCAGGGGGATTTGCATAAATCGCATCTGTGTGATCAAGCACCGTGCATGCATAATATGACAATTTTAAATCTCAGCGCAGAGCTAGAAGTGTTATTTTGAGTGATGGCATTTTCCTTTATTGATTGTCACCCACACAGCATTAGCAGCTTTTGAGTTATCATTCCCTTGAAATTTTCTAATTGTTTTAAATAAATAAAAAGAAGTGCCACATCTCATTTGCTAAGAGGCAAACGTGCAGAGGGAAGGCTTGTGCTCCAGTTCTTAACTTTGTTTTGAAGGAAGATGAGCCAAGTAAGTACAAGTGCTTTTCTCTCTCTCTCTCTCTCTCTCTCTCTCTCTCTCTCTCTCTCTCTCTCTCACACACACACACACACACACACACACAGTATTGTTTCTGGCTAAAAGTGTGTTGGACTCTTAAGGTTTATCAATCTTTTGCTAAAATAGAAAGTGAGTCAGAAGTCCTAGAGTGCTCATTATAAACCAGTTTTTTCAGCCTCAGGAACTAACATTTACAGAGCACAACTTATAAATTATGGCTTTTGCTTTACATTTTGTACATGTTAACTCATTAAAATTTTCCAACAACCCTAAGTGGAAGTGGAAGTTATAGAGCCCACTTCACAGATGAGGAAACTCAGACTTGGAGAGAGGTTGAATGACAGCCCAAGTTCACACAAACAAAGGTGAAGCCAGGCATCAAGGTCCAAGTCAGTGTATCTCCCAACAGAGTTTCCCCAGCAACCCAACGTAGCCCTGGCTTGGTATTTAGAAGCTGCTTTCCCTAGTACCAGCTCGCTTGAAAAATGCCATGAGCATTTAGTATATGCCATCAGAATAACAAGTGGTGATGGCCAGATACAAACCATCACAGACATCACATATGTTTTGAACACAAACTGTGCAAATGTTCTCTAACAGTGGCTAATGTAATAGTAATAACAACAACAATAATACATACAATATAAAGTAGTTGACAAAGCACTTTCACATGTTATCTCCATGTAGTGTAGATTATCCAGATCTGTATTCAAAAACAGATTTCAACTTGGGTGTCAATTCCAAAGACTAATAGCTTCCTGGAATTTAGCACCACTGAAAGAAGTCCAAACAGCATAACAGGATCAGTAGGAATCAGGTCATGATTGATTAGTCATGTCTGCCATGGCAAAGGAGTTAGAAATAACAGCACATTAGCCCTATGTTTGCTATTTCCTGTCTATTCTAGTCTTTTCTTGTTACACATGAATAAATGACTTTCTCTAGTGTGTCACATAATAAGCGGCTGAGCGAAAACCAAAGCTCAGGTTTCTTTCAACCTGTTGTCATTACTATTAGACCATATTCTAGATGGAGATTTAAATACTCTGAAGTTTAGTATTCAAATGGATTGGAATTTATTATAAAGTTTTGAGCTCACTAGTATTTAATCTAGAACAAAATGAGATGCCTTCTCCAGCAAGATGTAAATAAAAGTTGCTGTAACTCATGAATAGTCATATAGGAGTGGCCTCAGGCACACACCTGCTGCTCAGTGCACAGACTACCTGGGTGGATCCATACATGTGCTGGGCTAACTTCACTGTGTGCTATTACCTAACAGATAATACCTGAAAGGTCCTAGAAGTACAAAAGCCTATGTCAAATGCTAAGAACTTTTTCATAGTGGCAGGCTAGCATCAGCCTAGTCCATCACATAAGTCTCAAAACTGACGCAACAACAGATGACAATCTTTTGTTAATTTAGAGCATATCCAGCTTCTTGAGGAATTTTACTAGTGCAGTGTTTATGCAGCTTAGCATAAAAAAAAAAAAAGAAAACTCATAACTATAGGTAGGTACGCAGCCAAGCACAGTGACCTTCCAAATGAAAGCAACATCTACCAGCTTGTTATGGCTTATTCAGAACAAAAATGGTACATGGTGTAAAGTCATGGGCTCCAATGAGGCCTGTGAAGAATAGTTATACCGCAGAAACACTGTACTGTCCCCAGTGTGGGTCACAGGTTCTGACACTGTGGCCACACTCTCCACTGTCAGCAGAGTTCTCTTTGAATACAAAAAACAAGAAGGTACATACATTTAGTCAGCTGTGGCCATCAAAGGCCAAAGAGCTTTTTCTGCCAGCTGCAGGAACCTGCCGGACTATGCAATACCCAAGGCCCAGGGCGGTGGAGTGGCAGGGTAGCCACCCCTCCACTTAGCCCCAGCCACCTCTGACAGCGCAGCCAGGGATTTCTTACAGCTTTGCACACTGCTTTTGTTGGCTGTTTCCAAGGTGACAAAGTGTTCTGTCCTTTGCTGTAAATAAAGATCAGGAGCAAAGGGATCCAACTCTTTCCTCCTCCTCAATTAGCTTCTGTCACGTTCAGTGGCCTGCTTCTTGCAAAGGTACGTGTGAAAGCCCCATTTTCCAGAGTCAGGCCCTCCTTGGGGTTTTTTTTGTTTGTTTGTTGGGTGTGCATGTGGGACTTTGCTGTCAATCATGGAGACTTGTAGCTGGCATTCAAAACCCGCTGATTCTGACTCCTACTTCCCTCCATAATATTTTCTCATCAGGAAAGGAATACATTCCAACATTGTTGAAAGTTGTATTCTATTGTTGAAAATTGTATCCCAGTTACTCACTGAATCCCCCTGTGAGAGGATTATATTGTCCCAAACTACTGACCCCGGCATGGCATGTCACGCGCTTTGGCCAAATATACTCTCAGAGGAAGTGAGGTATACCATGTCCCAGCGAAGGTATTAAGTTATCTAGTGGCTCTGCCATTGCTGATGTGTAATAAGAGTAAAAAATATGTGCCCACTGGGAAATGACTGAATAAAGAAGATGTGGCACATATGCACAATGGATTACTACTCAACTATTCAAAAAGAAAAAAATCCTGCCATTTGCAACAACATCGATGGACCAAAAGGGGATCATACTAGGTAATATGAGTTCAATTGAGAGAGACAAACACCACACCTTACGATTTCACACATATGTAGAAGATAAAGAAACAAAGCAAACAAATAAACAAAAAAGAACATACTCATAGACTATATAAGAACAAAAGAATTACCAGAAGGGAAGGAGGCAAGAGGGTGAATAAATCAAACAAAAGGAGTCAATTGTATGAAGAAAGGAAACCAGACTTTTGGTGGAAACATGACGTACTACATACAGATGTTGACTTGTAAGACTGTACACCCATATAATGTTACATACAAATGCTACTTGAATAAAACAATTTTTTAAAGAGTAAGAAGAGGGCTTTGTAGATAAAAGCCACTGAGATTTGTGGGAATGTTTGTTGCCACAGCAGAAGCTGACTAATGGACTACAGGTAAACATGGACAGAAGCAATTGCAAATAAGCCATCTAGGGTCTGTACCTAAGTGGAACATCCCTTTGGTCTAAAGGGTATAGCAGTTATTCAACTCAAGTGATCATTGCCTTTTAGGAACAGGCCAATTGCTACCAAATCTCTCCATTTTTTAAGAGAACTTTAAGAATTCAGATTTTGATGTAAATTCTACCTGTTTTTCAATAGGCAAACTAGATTTAGTCTAAATAATACATACCAGGTTCCAGTTGGCAAATAGTTCTATGTTAATCTTGCACCATAGCAAAATTAGTCCATTCACTGCTCTCCAACATCATTCATATAGCCTCCTTCCAGGCTGTGCCCTCCTACCTCCACTCTACTCCTAATTCCCCCCTTTTCAAGGTCTTTGTCAAGTTCGCCTTCTTCCACTTTCCCAAATAGAATCCAGGAATTTCTACTGTATATTGTAGATAGCATTTCACAGATTCTTTTAATGTTATTCATCTTGTTACCCATAAATTCTACCCTTTGAGAGTCTATATGCCCACTGAAGATAGCTTAGAGACTATAGCCAGAGACTATAGGCCTTGTTATAAATTGTTTTATACCTTAACAACCAACATAAATTTTTATATCCTTAGTGCCCCAAACACATAATAGATGCAAAAGTAATGTTTTATATGGACATCTTGTTCATTCAGATGAACACCCATTGTCAATGATCTGCTTCTGAGGTTCTTGAAAACAAAGGATGATCTCAGGAGTCAAATGTTAGACACTTACTTGACCAATTTCTTAGTCTAGAGCATATAGCTCATTAAAAAAAACAAACAATAATTCAGGTTTGAATGCTGCACACACAAATCTTGCTAACACCTGGGCTTCTCTGCAGATCAAGTTCTGTCTGCATGCATATATATAATTAGGGATAGAATACCAGGGTTAATCCAATTCATGTGGGATTGAGTTCAGTTTTATGTGAACCATCTTCATAAGACCCTTGTTATAAATTGTTTTATATCTTAACAACCAACATAAAACATGCCATTCAGTTGAGTTCCTAAAGAAGGACATTTTAATTTTTCAAATTGCTGGTACATTCTTCCAACACTTTTTTGGGGGAGTGGAGGGGCATGGTTTATGCCATTGCCACTGCAGTATTTTGGGTGAACTTCATTATAAGCTTATTGAGGAAGCAAATGATTTAAAGTTAACCCCTGAGCTACATGGGTTTGATTTTTTTTCTCTTTACAGCTTCTGCATTCACAGATTCAACCAACTTCACATGTGGGTTGGCTGAGTCCTGGGATATAGAACCCATGGATACAGAGGGTCAACTATAAGAGACTTGAGCATCTGGGGATTTTGGTATGAGTGCAGGCGAGTGCCCTGAAACCAATCCCCCATGGATACCAAGGGATGAGTGTAGTTAAATTTGGGAGGAGTCTAAAGTTACACTCAGATGTTTGACTGCACTGGGTCAGTGCCTCTGAAATGGGGCAGAAGGGGTGTCGAGTCCCTTCGTGGTCGCCAACTGAGATCGGGCAGAGCGGGCCTCAAATGCCCAGGCTCTGTAGCAAGAGCCACCAAAAAGCCCCAAAAGGCCAAAAGGCCAAATACAACAAAGGACAGTGCCTGATGAGAGGACAGGGCACTGTCTGTGGTTTCTCACCCGCGCGCACAATTGCAGGAGACTTCAGGCTACAGGAACAACAACAGCAAACATGGGGTTTATTGTACAAATGGGGGAAACAGAGAGTTTACTGCAGCCTCAGGTGACGGCCGCCTCACCCAGAACGCATCGGGGACGGCAGCTCCTTGAGAGGTGCTGCGTTAGGCCAACAAACAGGCCTCTGAGACACCAGGCGCAGGCCTCTGGGGCTCCTTTCAGGCTACGTCAGAGACAGGACCGGAGGCCCAGTCTCTTCAGAGTCCTTCGGCTTCTCTTCCTCTTCGGAGGGCGGCTGCTGGTGCTTCTTTTCTTCTTTCTTCTCTTCTCAGAGGCCAGGAACTGACTTGTCTCTTCTCTCTTCGGAGTCTGGAACCGTCGTCTTTTTCTCCTGGGGGCTGGTCATGTCGTGTCCTCTCCTGTTCGGTTCAATCCTTTCCCCCCTCTTCAGTTCAATCTTTTTCTTTTCCTTCTATCTTTTTCCCTCTTTTCCAGTCCAATCTTTTCCTCCCTTGACTTTTTTTTTCGGTCCCTCCAGTCCTGGCTTATATCCTCTCCCAGAGTACCATCCATAAGTCTGATTGGACCATGTTCAATCCTGGAGCTGATTGGACCCACCCATCGGCTCCCAGCACCTGATTGGTCCATACAAAAATGGCAGTTACTGGGCAGGAGCAACTGCCATAACTGACTCCGGAGCCGCGGGATAAGAGGCCCCACCGCTCCTGCAGGCACCCAAGCTGCTAAGGCAGCTTGATTCAGGTAACACCTCTACCTGCCAGCATTGTTCAAAGTTCAACTGTAATGAAATGCTTTAGTACTGCAGGTGTTTTTTCTCCAGCACAGAAAGATTAAATTCCCCCTAGTTCCTAATCCATGCTGATTTAACCCCTATAATTTTAACTTCTTTTAAAGTAATTCTGTACTGATAGTATTCCTAATTCCCCAAGAGCCTAAACATCAGGAGAATCTAGTTCTTTAATTAGTAAGTGTTTATAACGAGTGTTTTCTTGTAATTTGGAAGTGACTTTTTCAGTACATATGTGAAAAAGAGCCAAAAACACTTAATCGTATTAAAGCAATTACAAGAAGATCTAAGACTAGAAAAATAACATCAGAGTCAAAACAAATCACTTGGAAATCTATTACTTCCTTTTGGCACCTGGGATTAATTTAAACAACTCCCCACCATCCCAACCCATGGTTCTGTCTGACATTTCCAGCACATGACAATGAGGACCTCACTTTGTCAAATCAGATCAAGCCAAGCTGTTGTATTATGAGATTTTGAAGCCATATGGCCCTATGCCTAGGATGTTCTAGGACACTCTGATTTCATGCCATTTTAATCCTTTTAGTAAAGGCAGTTTGTTAAGTATATAACTAAATATTAAGTTATTTTATTTCACTACAAGATTTCATATAATTAAATTCACAATTCAGAAAACTTTCTCCCTTACCATTCAATTAAATTCAGCCAATGTTTACTGACTGAACAAGTCTATGACATATCTAAATTAGATCAAGGGGATCTAGACGTAAATGTGACATAATCTCTGCCCTTAAGGATATTACAACATAAACAATAAATTACAATTTGCTGATTCATGTATAACAATCAAAAGGGGTTTCAATCACAAGGAAGCATATAGCTTTATTTAGTTTGGAGTTAGGACAGTAATAGAAGAGGTCACTTCCCAGAAGAGGTGACTCATTGGTTGAGTTTTGAAGGATGAATAGGAGTTAACTGGGTGCATCAGGGGATGGGTCCTAACATTCCAAGCAGAGGAATAGTTTGTATATGTCCTGATTTCTTTCTAGGAAATTAAGATAAAATATACCAGAACCAAGAACCTAAAGGAGAACAAGTGGCCTGATGATACTTATTGTAGTTCAGCAATGTTTCTGGTATTTTGATTTTGGCTTAAAATATGCTCTAGCTAGCCCCTTTTGGGAAGAAAAGTTATTATTGGGTACATTTTTTGCTTAAAAACTATGAGACACACTACTTGGATTTCATTTTTGTTGCTGTAGGGTAAATGAGTTAATCAGGCTTTTTATGCCTGGCCTCTGTGGCTATCACCTGTGGCCTTGATTGTACTGATGCAGAAGGCATATGGGTGTGGGTCACGTGTGCCTCATTAAAAAGGTGATGTCACCCTGGGGGAGGGGGACTAAAGTTGCTGTCTCCCTGCTGGTTTGTTTCCCCTGCTTACTATTAAAACCCGTGAAGATGATGCCTGGGGCTCCAACGCTCTGTTAAACTGTTGAACTGATGGTGAACCTACCCAATCTGGGATGGTTGCACAACAGTTGTCTATGGACAAGATGGATCATTATTTTCTTATTCTTCAAAGACAATATGTATCCTCGACAATGATCACTTTTAAATATTTGGAAGGGCCTCCCTGGTGGCACAAGGGGTTAAGTCTAAGCACTAGGAAGCTATAGGCAGCCACTGCAGCACAAGTTCCATCCCCAGTGAGGGAGCTGACCCACATGGCACAGCAGACTTCGCCTGCCTCGCCTGCTGCTCCCCTCAGCAGTGTGTTTCAGTAGATCTGCCTGTTCTGCTCCCCACTCTGTCTCTGGTGAGTCCCCCACTTCTGGCCTATACCCCAACTCTTATCTGTATAAATAAATAAATCTTTTAAAACAATAAATATTTGGAAGAGAACACATTGCTCCAGACATCTCCAGTTACTCCTCTACTATGCATATCTTGGGTGCCCGCTTGGACAGACACTTGTTGGGCATAGTGGCAAAGGCAATGTTGTATGTGGTTTTGTTCTTTCCTTGAAGGACTTCTTGTCTAGAAGAGAGGGAGGATCCCCTGGGGACATGATGTGGGTCTCTGCAATGAGGTGAGAGCTTTCAAAGTTGACAAGATGAATAGAAAAACATTCCCAGGCCACTTTGGGAGATCTCACACAGTAATGAGAAGACTCACACCTGGAATGGTGGAGGGAAAAAGGCAGCCTCAGCTCTGCAGGACTCATCACACCAGAGGCAGGACGATGAATTTCTCCCAGCCTGGGCTGTGAAAGCCTCCTAAAAAACTGCTGAATGCAACTCCGGCTACAGAGAAACTCAAGAAAGAACAGCCAATTTACTCACCATGTCTCTTTTGCCTCCTCCTTCCATCTTCTGGCAGCACAAGTCATCTCCGCATATCCACTCCCTGCTGCCCTTCTCTCCACCACGCCTCTTAACTGGGATATTTTTAGGGCCCGAACACAATCCAAGCTTAGTCCACTTCCGTGCCACACAAGGAATGTGATAAGTGGCCTCCGAACAAAGCTGAAACCTAATTGCTGGTGGAACCAAGATGAACTGGAAGCCAGAGCTTGGTTTGTTGGAAACCACTTGCTTAAAAAATCACATAACACGTTTTCTCTTACAAGATACCTGACATTTTAGCTCTTACACTTTTTTTTAAAAAGGAAAGAGTGTCCTGTTGCAGGGTAAATGGAAGTGACCAGGTTTTTTCCCCCCGCCCTCCCGCCATTAGCATCAATGATCGACACCTGTGGTCTTACACGCATGCCTGAAGGTGGCACCTGGAATATGGCAGGGCGTGCACCTGAGCCAGGAGGCTGAGCCTAGAAGGGCGATGGCGGAGAACAGAGGCAGCAGAGGACCATGCATCAGAGTGCAGTAGAGACCAGTGAGGAGACCTCAAGGAAATGCCAGAGAGCCCAGAAAGAATGAAGATTCACCAGGGGCGAGTAGGCCTGCCAGCCTCCTGGCCTTCTGGCCCCCCTGCCTGCCCTACACCTGGCTGCCTCACCACAAATGGTGTAGAAAGATCTTTAAAAGCCTGAAAAAGCCACCGAGGGCTCCAGGACTCCTCCTTTACCCATCTGCCCACCTCATAGAAAGCCTGCTCTGTGCCTTGCCGATGCTACACCTGTCTACAGTGTTGATGGCGATGGTATAGGGAGCAGGGCCAGAGGGTCTCATGTTGAGTTTGCAATAGCCCAGTGATTAACTGGCTAGTCATGACTCCAGTGCAAAGGAACAATAGTAGTCAACTCGTATTTAGGAATGAGACACTAAAAATATGATAGAAAGTTCTATGCTTAGACAGATTGTTAACTAGAACACTAGTCAGAGGAAGTATACTCATTAGGAGACCCTAAATGTCAGTAACTATAGAACTTTTTTCTTGGACTCTTCCACAGGAGGGACTCTTCTTAACTGCTTCTGGGAGTGGTGGATGGCTGATAGCATTCTGGAATTCGAGCAAGGAATTTGGGAGTTCTTAGCCTTCAGTAGACTGACCTTCAATTAATCATTCAAAATGGGACCTCCCTGATGGCTCAGCGGTTAAGCGCTGCGCTGTGGAGCTGTTGGCTGCACTGTGGAGCTGTTGGCAGTGGCGACGCGAGTTCAACCCCCCGGCTGGGCAGATTACCACGTGGAGGGGCAGACCTCTCCTGCCTCGCCTGCTGCTCCCCTCAGCAGTGTATTTCCACCGATCTGCCTGTTCTGCTCCCCACCCTGTCTCTGGTGAACCCTCTCGCCTCCCCACGCCTCTGGCCTGTACCCCAGCTTGTGTGCATAAATAAATAAATCTTTAAAAAAAATCAATCAAAATGGCACTACTTTCCACATTCAGCAGTGCCCTGTCCATAAACCCAGAGACTCTCTGCTTCAACTTTAGGCAATAACCATTTCTCTGCTATTGGGATGGAGAGGGTTGCCTCACAGTTATATAGGTTGAAGGAGATCTGATCTTTATATAGGCTTTTAAGCAACACTCTAGTTGAGAGTTCCATCTTGCATGCCTTTGAAATACAGATTATCTTGAATTCTTTAATTATGTCACAAGAATAAGTAAGCTCTCAACAGATTCTCTCTTGCTATGTCAAAAACCACTCATTCATTGATTCTCTGTCAAAAATTTGTTGTTAGCTCTAAATTATTGTCATCTTTTCCATTTACTCTCCCTTCGTTTATACCTTTTTATCTCTTTATTATTATTTTATTTAGGTTTTAAAAAGAAACAGATATATCCTTTTCAGTTACTAACCAAGTCTCAGTGCTGGCATTTCCTGGACAATTTTATAAGCCCTGACGCCTTTTCACCAAATGTATAGCAAAGACCTCGCTGAGGCTTAAGTCATCAGGATGTAACACCTGTAATAGCTTTTTTCACCTCACCTGCTACTGGTTTCCCCATCCTTCAAAACAATAGTAATATCAGTCATGGCAGGAAGAGCCACCGGGAATTCAGTGAACATACTAGTGCACATACTCTGGAGCCGGCTCCAACGGCAAATTCCTAACTTCTGGTGCCGAGGCCTCCTCGTCCTGAGAATGGAAGATAAAGGAAGTACTTCTCGGGTGGTAGGTGAAGTATAACGTAAAAAATAGCACAGTCTCTGGTAGTAATGTGCCTTCATAAATCAGAAGCTGGCTAATTCTGTGCTGTCCCTGTGTTCACGTCATTCTCTGAGAGCGCTGGGAAGTTTTGGGAGACATGCCCAGCTCCAGAGCACAAACTCTTAAGTCAAGACATACTGCTCTGCTGGCCCCTGGCAGAGCTGGGCAGCCCCTCCCCTTTCTTGCCTCCTTACTCAGGTTGAGCTCACCTCACTCATGGTCTCATAATTGTGGTCTTGGGCACAAGTCCTCTGCCAGGCCCAGCTTCTGCTTGCCTGTAAAGACCCAGCTTCCTCTTGTGTCCCTAACAGAGTGCTTGTTGTTGTTAAATAGATGAATTCATGAAAAGGTTTGTGGAAATGGCTATTCTACCTCCTTTCTTCTTCCAGGTAGTGTATCATATGCAAGTTGTTTAAAATACCTTTTTCATTACAAAAGTGTCACATGTTTATCATAGAAAACTTACCTGTTTACACCCAAAGAAAGAGAGAATAACGTGTGTCTGAAGTGTAGTCCTTCCAGAGACAGTGGCCTCATCTTTGAGTCCATACCCTCAGTGACTCACAGCTTTTTTTAAATAAACTTTTTATTTTAGAATAGTCACAGGGGAGCCATCCAGTGAAACTGAGAACCCCCACAGAGCAGTTCTTTGTCAGCTGGTAGTCTAATTAGGCCAATTTTCTGGTGATTTTTCTCCCACTTCTTACTTCAGGCTTTCCCTTGCCTCTTGCCAGCTCTCTGAGGAGAGAAGCAAACTGTCCTCCTGCTCTCCCCAGAATCAGACATTTGCTTGACCTTCCCTGCTGCCCAGCCCTTGCCTCACACCCATGCATTTTACCGTAGTCGTAAATCTGGGAAGATCGAAATTAATGCCCCATCTCCCCCTCCACCCGCGTTAACCACATTAGCCACACTCCTGGCTGCCTTTCCTGTCTTCTTAGAATTGCCTTCCTTGCCTGCCTGCCTTACTTCCCTTTTTCCCTCTCTCCCTCCCTCCTTCTTCCCTGCTTCCATTTCTCTCTCCCACCCTCCCTCCCCCATCTCCTTTCCTAAATCTTGGTTAGGAGAGAACTGGGGACAAGACAGAGGGAGAGGATGTTTAAGCTTGTCATTCTGATCTATTTCTTTTCCTTTCCTAAGCTGAATTCCAAATGGGTAATTGCATTAGTCATCCCTAAATCCAGTCTTCCCTGTCGTTCTTGCTTTGAACTCTCTTTCCCTCAGTTTTTTTGTGGAGCTGGAGCAAAGTTTGTAGAATCCCTTGCCTCTGTGTCTCCACTCTGTACTCTCTATGGAAACTCATCCCTTTCCAGAGACCAGTTAACACAGTATCACTTGAAACTGCAAAGGTGTCCAGAATCCAACTTTTGTCCTTGTCACACCTTCTACCTTGCAAGCATAGAGAGCTAGGTTTGCTGCAGCTCCAAGGAAGATGGGTTTAGAGAGGGTTAGTGGGAGCCCTGCTGAGAATGGGGCCTGATGCCTGGGCTAAGATGAGATGGAATGAGCAATGGGATTTATGAAAGCTGGGTTGAATGTGAACTTGTGTAAATCATCCAGAATTGTCGCACTGCTGGTTAAGAACTAACAAAAGGTTTGTCCATTTCCCCTACAAGTCTGGCATTTTCTCCACAGTGGCTCTGGCTCTGTT
The DNA here is from genome assembly GCA_004024925.1 of Scalopus aquaticus. Taxonomy (NCBI): domain Eukaryota; kingdom Metazoa; phylum Chordata; class Mammalia; order Eulipotyphla; family Talpidae; genus Scalopus; species Scalopus aquaticus. The sequence goes on along the minus strand of PVIJ01000034.1, from coordinate 177,739 downwards.
TTGTGGACAGGGCATGGATAATTTCTCTAGGACTGGTCATTGTATCTCCTTCTCTGGCTTCAACACCACAACACATATTGTGGTGTTTGAAGTAGGCACCACCCGCACTTGTGGAGTTTCTCTTTCATTAAACAAATGCATTTGAACCTGCAGTTTGCAAGTTATCCTTTGTACCCATAGGTACACCACAACCCACAACTCCTTTTTGAGGAAGGCTCTGTTTTTGCTGTGGGGGCTCATGATCAGAAATAAGAAATTTACTTAGTATTTGTAACTTTTGTTAAAGATGGATAGATGGAAGGATAGATAGAATATAATCAGACAGAGAGACAGATGGAGCAGCAAGACACATGACTCTCTTATAGTGTGAGGTGCTGGGGATACAGAGAGGATCAGGAAATACCCTGCCCTTGAGAAGCCCAGGTAATAGAAAGAAGCAGACTTCTAAACTGAAAAATTATGTGTGTCCAAAGTAATTTATGTGCTGTAATAGCGACATCAACAGATTGTTATGCAGGGACAGAGAGGGTGCACTTAATTTGGGGACAGTGGAGAAAGATTCACCAAAGAACTGACACTTATGTTGAGTAAGTAGGGTTTTCTGACACCCTCTCGTGTTCTTCAATTCAGATCTGGCACTAACCTCCTGGAGTTAGTACAGACCCAGTAAATTTAGGGCAGAGTGCCTGCCCACAAGTCCTCTCCCACTTCAGATACCAGGCACTTTAGGGGGTCTTCAGGCCACCCACTCTTCTAAATGATTGGTTATAAATTCAGAGGATCTCATGATCCCTTCAGGTTCCATAATTTTCTAGAACAACTGACAGAACTAAGGAAAGGACTATGTTACAGATGTACTTGTAATAAAAGATAAAGATTGGAGCCAAACAAGCAAAGATTAGTAGGGAGAGGTTTGTGGGGATCCTGTGCCCTCTCCTTGTGGAATAGGGGTACATCACCCTCCCAGCATATCACAGTATTCACCAGTCAGGAAACTCTACTGAACTTTGGTGTCCAGAGTTTTACTGAGGTTTCATTATATGGGCATAATTGATTAAATCATTGACCCCATGATTAAAGTCAATCTCTAGTCCTTCTTCACTGCCTGGAGGTTGACTTGGTTCAAAGACCCAACTCCCTAATCACTGTTGGTCTTTCTGGTGACCAGCTCCCATCCACAGCACTCTAGGAGCCCATGGTGAGTCACCTCATAACATAATGATGACATAGTAACCAAGAGGCTCATGAAGGACAAGAATACTTGCATCACTCCAAAAATTTCCAGGATGTTAGAAGTTTCTTGCTAGCAACTGGGGGGAAAGACCAAATTTTCCATAAGATAATAAATTCTTTATACCAACATTAGGTATGCTGAGTAGAAAATTCCATCAAAGGTTTTGGGCCGCTGGAAGTATAGATTTGAGGGTTGTTGGCCTAAATTGACCAAAAACTAAGCTGCAGATTTCTCTTGGTCCCTGAAGGAAGGGTAGCAGGCACCTTAGCAGGTATTAAAGGTAGTCCTGGTCACCTTGTTTTTCCTCTCTCTGAATCACTTTGTCAGAGGGGATACGTGGAGCTGTGACATGTTGAGACACTTGGAAGTGATACTTGGAAGAGATATATGGGTGGGTGACAGACACATGGGGGCCACTCCAGCTTCTTGGCAGAGACAATGGCAGCTATTATCTTGACCTCACTGTGGATTATGTGGCGCATTTTGGATTTTGACTCTCCCCTGTCCCAGTTCTTTGGGACCTGCCTAACCCCTTTCATGTGGCTCCCTGCCAGAAGGTACCTTAGACTTGTGGCAAGCTTTTGGGCCTCAGCTGCTCTGCTTTGGGCCGAGCCTGTTTGGCTCGATTACCATGATGTGATGGGTAATTTTTAGGTTTATTGGAAAACTGGTATTTTAAAACTTTGTTCCCTCCCTCCCTCTCTCCCTCTCTCTCTCTCCAAACCTCGAGGCTATGTTCTCCAAACAGTCAATGCCAGCACTGGAGCTGTGAGCAGCAGGACATGGGGTTGAAAGGAAAGGAGTGTAGGACACATTCTCTATCAGCAGCCAAAAGGAAACATTTGCCAGAATCTGCCAGGAAAGATTTCCTGGTTCATGAATTAAAACCAGAATACTCAACTCTGTTCAGTCACTTCTGTAATGAAGGAAATACAAGGTGTTTGGCTTATATACAGTCTTGGAAAATGCATTACATTTTATAAAACAAGGCCAAAAAAATTCTCTTAAACGTGGTACAATTTCTATATCCTCTTCTATTTAACCTCATGCCAAAAGATAGGCAATGATTGACCACCAAAAGTAAAAGCCCCATTTCTAGGTATAAGAACAGCTTTGCTGCAAACATCAAGTTCAGGGTGTTTTCAAAGACACTTAAGACATACTGTCTGCATCAGACAGAGACTGGAGATGAAACAAGAAAAAATCTCTAATTTGTTTCCTCTTCCCCATCTCATATTCCTGAGTTCCCCTCCTGATCTTGTCTCTAGTCTGCAAAACGCACTTAGAATCTCTCTATCACCTCCTCTGCACCATCTGTGTTTTACACCTCGACTGTATCTCTTGCCACATTGAAGGAGACAATTCACTTTCACCTGGATCGCTCCTGCTTGCCTGCAGGCTCCTCACTGTCAGCCTTCTGATCCCATTCACCTCTATACAGTCCCATCCACACCGCAGGCGCGGCAGTGTCCAATGAATGGAAGAAGGAGAGATCGAGCAGGATTTGTAGGAGGGTTTCTACCTCTGACAGTCTCATGTCATGGCAGTGGCTTTTCTGGAAGCACTTCTTGTCTTGAAGTCTCTGTGTGGTACTAATTCATACATCTCTGAGCTATACCATGGCTCTCTCCTCATCTTTGTATTTTGACTGGTGAGATGAAGAGGTTCCTGGTTTGCATTAGCAGAGCACTTGATGCATTTCAAATTACAAAAACCAAACATGAGTTTACATGTGCAAGCAGTGTGTGACTTCATCTGCCAGTGGAAACGTGTGGAATCATCTTTCAGAGTTGGGATGGTGTCCTGGAAGGCCTAGATTATTTATATGTCTTAGAAAAGAAAAGAGGAAAAGATGGAAGGAAGGAAGAAGAGGAATGGAAAATGGAGAATATTTTAAAAGGAAACAGCTGGAAAGGACATCATTCATTCATGGATTATTTGAATAGGAAAATGTATTGAATAAACAAGTGAATAACTAATTGAGCCCCATTATCTCAGGTACTGTCCTGGGAACATGGAATACAAAAATTAACTTGACATAAGTGGTTGTAGATCCCATGGTGTTTATGGTCTAGCACCCCACTGAGACTGGGAATATGCCTGGCCAGGTCACATAGCTGGGATACCTAACAGCATTCCCCCTGTTGCCATGGCGACCCCAGAGAGGAGGGAGGCCCTCTCTGATATGATCCAGCAGCCTCCAATATTCTTTCATTTTTGTCCTGAGCCCTGTCCCTTACTCCAGCTGCAAACACCACCCACTCTGGGCCTCTGGGAGAGGGAGAAGGATCGGTTGACCCTTGGGGGCTCCAAGCCGAAGCCATGGAGGTGGAGGAAGTAGGCTCTGCCCCAAGGCTGGGGAGCAGAACTGCCACACAGAAAATGATGAGGTGAATTAAACTTTAATTTGATTTTTATTTGGTTTCGGCAACCAACAAAGAGACAGCAATTTTCCGAGTCCTGTCACTGGTTGGAGAAATGCTTTGAGAACATCTGTTTTATTAACAGCCACAACAATAAAAGCCAATCCTATATTTGTAGAGGGGCTGCCTTCCAAGGCCCTCGAAGCACTTTTCCTGATCTTATCTGCTCTCCTTTCCCACAGCAGCCCCAGACAAATTGTATTTACTTGTAATTAAGCTTAACCGCTGACCCTCCCTGCAGCTCTGTCCCTGCTCCCTATCCCACCACCTGCACCACCAAAGGGAGACCCAGGAGGTGGAGGTGGGGAGGTTGGAAAGGGGAAGGGAAACAGCAAGACTGCAGCTTTCATTTGCTCATCATTCATTCTTTATTCCATGAGAACTGGGGACTCAGCATGAAGCCAGTGTAGTACTGTATGTTCTGAGTTTCCAGGGTTTAGGAAAGTCTATATAAAGAAGTACAGGCACAGGGAGAAAAGCAGGAAATCATTTCTGGTTTGCATAGAATTCAATTTTTCTGAGAGACTAGAAGAATACAGAAATTTCCTACATTTCCCTTAAATCTTTTCTCTTCTTCCACCCCTTTAGCTTGTTGAGATATCTAAATTATTTAAAAATAGACTTAATTTATCTGAATGGTTTGGCAGAAATTATATAAGGCAATAATTTTCAGATTGCCTGCACTTTAGACTGCAAATGATGTTCTTTAAATTCTACTGGTATAACTGATAAACAACAAAATACTGGAGACCCATACAATAGAATAGTGTTTGGTCAATAAAAGGAGTAAAATACCGTTACATGTGACAATATGGATGAAACTGATACATATTATGCTATATGAAAGATGTCAATCACAAGACAATGCATTGTATCCACTTAGTGAAATGTCAAAAGTATGCAAATTCATAAAGACAGAATATATTAATGTCTGTGAGGTGGGGTTGGGGAATGGAGTATCTCATCTTGATACTGGGGATTCCTTTTGGGGTGATGAAGGTGTTCTGGAATCAAACAGCTGTGATAGTTGTACACCTTATGAATGTACTAAAAAGCACTGAATTGTACACTACTTAAACAGGTACGTTTTGTACTATGTGCAAGATAGTTCATTACAGTTATTAAAAAAAAACCGTTTCCTATAGACTGGGTAACTAAGTGTGATCCCAGAGTCTGGGTTCATTCATGTTTTACTTTCAGATCCTTCACAGGGATTTGAGATGCCTCTCTGTCCTCTGAGATAGGAAATAAGAAGTGTCTAGTGATAGGGCAAATCTTTAAAATGTTGCATTGAATGAACAGAGTAAGAACATGCATGGCATTAATGGGGAGAAGAGGAAATTTCCTTCTATCCCTCTGAGTTCTCCTTGAGCTTGTAAAGCAATCAAGTTAACAGATTAATAGGAGAAAAAGAAAAATTTAATTACATACATATGGAGAATCTACATAGATGTGAAATCTAAAAGCAGTAGGGCAAAATGAGGGTATTTATCCTGAGCTGAGGAGTGGGATAGAAGCCTGGAGCTGTGGAGCTGTAGGCAGCAGCGACGCAAGTTGGACACCCGGCCAGGGAGATTCCCATACGGCGCGGCAGAACTCTCCTGCCTCGCCTGCTGCTCCCCTCAGCAGTGTATTTCCGACAATCTGGCTATGCTGCTCCCCACTCTGTCTCTGGTGAACCCTTTCACTGCCCCACACCTCTGGCCTGTACCCCAGCTTGTTTGCATAAATAAATCTTAAATTAAAAAAAAAAAAGAAGCCTGAGGCTTCAAGGAAAGAGGAGGGGAATTCACATGACAGAGAGAGGCTAATTCATGTTACAAAGATCGGATGTTCTGTAGCTAAATGTTTGCCTGGCCATATAAATAGTTTTCTCTGATAAAAAAGATTATTTCTGGGGGAAAAAAATCCTAAGTTTGGGTAATACCCTCAATTTTCATTTTGGGTGTTTAAAGTAGTGATGAAGGTTTCATGTGAACCTCCTGGACCTTGATTGATCTTAGCTCAAAATAACTCACATACCAAAGTGACACATCTTGGGGAGGCCTATCTGAACATCTTGGAGAAGTCTCTGAATGTCTTCAGGAGACCTGTCCTTCAGAATGGCACTGTGTCATTCATGCAAAATGGGACACATTTATACATGTATCAACAATGCATGTTCATTGCGTGGGGATGCACACGTAGTCTAGACCTTGAGCAACTATGGGGGCTTGGGGGCTGAATTAAAATGAGAATTAGGGATGAAGGGAGGGTTCTTGGACGTTCTGTTGATGATGATGATGCCCTACAAGTGAAGAGTCTGATTAGCTTCTATGTTTATTAAAATATCGCAGAAAAGATTCTTGGAAAAAAAACTGGGAAGACAAACCAAATAAAGAACAATGTAAGGAAAATGTAATCAAGAATAATGTGTTGCTTGACTCCTAAGTCGACTGGGAAATTAAATTACTTTTTAAAAATTGAAAATCTTTTTCTACTAAAGACTGTTATATAAGTTCCCAATCCAGGCCTTTTTTGGTTTATTTTTAAAGTTATACTCACACTGTCACCCAATATTGTAACTCACCTTTTTCGGTTTATCAGTGTCATTTAATCATATTATTACAAATTTGTAATAAATATCACAGTAATCAGGTAATTTTCTGATTATGTGTGCTGTTGGAAAGGAGCAGATTCAAAATGACTTATAATAACAAATCATCTACACAAAGAGCTAGGCAATCTTTGCTTAATCTGAAACTTTAGAGAATTATTCTCATATACAGAACATGTCTGTACCTTAAAAGCCATGCAATGTTCTACATGGGAGACAAGAAATACAATTAGAAAGCTAAACAGCACAAAGGTAGAAGTATTAACTTTTCCTTACCAGTTTCTCAGCAATGTTTTGTTTTGTTTTTTAAACTATTCATAGGATGAGAACAGATACAAATGAAACAAAGGAGCTAATTGTGTCAATTGAATGGAGTTGTTTGAAACTCATAGCTAAAACAATAGTCTTGGAAGACAGGATACCAGAGAGTGGAAAGGTTTTTGTTTTTTTTTTTTTTCAATTCCAAATGCTGGCTTTGAACATCAAAAGCCAAAGCTGGATGGAAGCTGGGCATATTTATCCACAAACCACAGAACAGGTGGGAAGGCAACAAAGAGGCTGCCTCCTGAGAACATTTATTAGAGATAAAGACTTCACAGCAGAATAGAAATCAATTTTATTACTATAAACACTGTTGAGTTCTGTTGGCACTTTTTTTTGGTAGTGAGACTTTCCTAATGAAGGAAGCAATGTGTTGATTTATGAGTGGGTACAAGGTCCTTCTTGCTGCAAACTAGCACTTGGAGAAGCACTGACAGAGGATGTAACTTTCCACCCCGAGGCAGGAGGGGAGAGAGAATTGGGAATGGATAGCAAGATTGGATAGTATTGTTGAGCTTCCCCATGAGAATGCTCAGAGCATTCCCTCTTCTTGGGCTGAACCACCATGCTGGCTGGAGGAGTGGTGTTATAGAAACCTCTGATAGTTTTGGGGATGGGGTCTGAGATAAGAGAGCATTGTACCTTGCTCCCTAAGGCATAGCCCAGGGAGATGGCAAGACTGCTAGAGAACAAGCTCCCCTTCCAAGCCATGTGGCACAGCGTCACCATGGTCCTTACCATAGCTGACTGAATTACTTGGGAAATTCCTTGTGGCTTCTCAAAGTTCATGAGGTCCAGATATCTGATGTGATGGGAGGAGAAATGTTATGAGAGGACAATTAGACCCCTGGGATCTGGGATTGGGATGAGGAGGGGGCAGAGTGGTTTGTCTGGTGAGCTGTGCCCTCGGCAGCGCTGATGTCCACCGCAAAGGGCAAGAGGAGAGTCGTGTGGCCATGATGCCTGAAGATAAGAAGGCAGCCGTGGGGTAAAGATCCCCTCCTGAGCCTCTCCTTACTATGGGACCCTTACCTACCTGTCCTACTCCCCGCCATTACCCAAAACTTAGTTGTGTTCCTCAGCTTTCTGCTGCACAGGGAAGACAAGGGGTAGACCCTTCGGTTAATCAAATACCCCCACCCTCAAAAAATGACTGCACATAACATTAAAAGTGAGTGAAGAGGGCAAGATCAGATTTTCTGCGTTGGTGGAAGTGAGGGCTTGATGGTCAAATTCAGTGAAGGGGAAGTAAAGGCAGATTTTCACAATCTCTAGGTTGTGGCTGTGTTAGTCACTAGGTTAGATTTGTGGTGGGATCAGATAACCCGCACATGGCAGGCAACAATACATCTGTCTTAGAATGGCTCGGACTCAGGACCTCACTCCAGGACCAAATTTGCTGATGAGACCGCACCTGGTGTTTCACAGAAGGGAAGAAACCCTGGGAGGTAGATGTCCCATAACTGATCAACACCCCAGTCCAGTGGCTACACACCCCTCTTCTTTTAAAACTGATTGACCTGAACCAGACACAGACCCGCCCAGGAAGGGCCAGTGTTTTCCTCCTCTGTGTTCGGAGGTGGAAATCTGAAACTGTGTGAACAGCATTAATGATGAGTCTGGTAGCTGTAAAATTCTACCCAGCATGTGATTTAGAACTTACAAACAAAAACCAAAAAAGTAAACAACAAAAAATAAAATCAAACCAGCAGAGCTGTTTAGAGCACAGAACTTGGGGTTGAATTTCCGTCCTGCCACTTACCAATGGTGGTGTGATCTTGACGAGATGACTTAACCACTTTGACATTTAGGGTGTTCCTAGGATTGGCATACGTGTTACATAAAATAACCCCCTGGTGTGTGGCAGTGACACAATAAACAGCTTTTTTACTTTTTTTGGAAAATCATTCTTTTCTTTGTAGCTTACAATCCTAATTAAATAAAAGTTCTAGTTGGTTGGTTCAGTTAATTTAAGTTTCTAAAGTTTTTTTGCTTTTTAAAATACAGTGAAATATTCATAGACACAGAGTCCTGCCCTTGGGGAGTCGCTGTGTGATGGCGATCTTGACCCCCATCCTGGAAAGGACCCCATGCTGTTTGGTAGAACCAGATGTCAGTGGCCAAGGGGGTTGTCCGCGGTCAGTTTTGTGTGTTCTCTGGTTGGTAGCATAGTAGCAACTGGGAACGAATGCCCTCCCCACCCCACCTTGACTGATATATGTGAAATTCAGGAGAAGATTAACAATGGAAGAGGGACACGAGGCATACACAGCCAGAGAGCAGGTGCACGTCATCTTCATCGTGGGCACCTCAAAACTCTGTGAACATGACTCCCAGCTCACCCTACCAGGATTCCCATGAGTAAACGGTCCTGCCACCTTTTTTGAATGAACCCACTGAATGCATTTTGTTTTGGGTTTTCTTTTCAGATATGGAAATTCTCCAAACAGAAACCTGGGAATGCAGTTCTGTCAATATCTGCTTCCTACCTGCATGCTGGGGATTTTGGCATGGACTGTGGAACACAAAAGAAGTAAGGTGTGTCTCCCCCAGCAGCCTTCCAAACAAGCTGTCTCCTCTCCCATCTGAAATACTTGACCTTTTTTTTTTTTTTTTTTTAGACATTGACTTCTATGAAGTCATTTAAAATGGAGCTAGGGAGCCATGACAGAGAATTTGCTTTAGCTGTCTTTTAAACTATACCAAAGACTTTCAATTGAGTCAGACACCTTTGGACTGGGCAAAAATCAATTGTCTTAAGAAGCCAGCAGTCAAGGAAATAATTGTTTGAGAACTGATGATAATAGACTTTTAACCGAAAGATCGGTTAGTTTCCTTTTTATCCTTTCTAGAGAATTAGTAACCAATTATGTACAGCCAAAAATAGTTTATGCTTGTTAAGACTAATCAATTCTTTCTTATCTTCCTCTTTTCTTCCTGCAACTTCCCTCCACCTTTATCCATTCTTGGGATTATTTTAGGTTCTCTGCTTGAATCTATGTACCCCAAATTGCAATTCTTTGGTCCCAAGTAATCATGCTTTGCCTTTTTGACTGTCTTCTTAATTTTTAGATTGACACACCCAACTCTAGACTTCCACCAGAGAGGCAGAGGGAATGCCATGAACTGGAAGAGCTGTGTTCACACATCACTAAGCATACTCCCTCCTCTTGCCTGTCCCTCCACAGAGAAGGGGTTTAGGTTCAGACAGCAATAAAAGGAACACTTCACCAGTGTGTGTGTGTGTGTGTGTGTGTGTGTGTGTGTGTGTGTGTGTAACAAGCCCCTGTGTGTTCTTTTAATCACTGGGGGACCAAGAACTGTAGTTGAGATCAAGATGCTAGATACTAAGAGACATCATCAAGGTGAATAGACTTGGCCTGAGGCAGAAGAAAGCTTTGTGTAGAGAGTGTGACTAGCCTTTCAGAAGAGCCACAGCTACCCGTGAATATGTTGTAAATTAAGGGCAGGCAGATGGTGAGGACACTCATTTCTGTTAGTTGTATCATCATGTTCCCCATCCCCCCAATAACCCCAGGTATAAAACAAAACAGAGACTCAAAAAGAATATTTTCAATACATCAACCCCCAGTATACATTCTGCAGAGGGAATAAAAAATGTCCTTCAGGGAAGGACAGTCTCAGAAATTGCCTTCCCTTTTAAAATTAATTTTAAAACCCAGTGGCAGGGGTGGGGAGAAAAATCCTTTAACATACCTTACAAAACACAGGATAAGGTCAGCCATAAATAGCAGAGTCCCTCTCACTAGACTTGAAGGGAGGGTAAGAATGAGAGAAAGACACATAGAATAAAAGAAAGGTTTCACAAGAAAGGAAAAACAGAATGCTGAGATGAATTAACAGTACCTAATGAGAATGAGAATTGAGATATCCTCTAGGACACAGTTGTCCTCCATCACTCCTGCCTGGAAATGATATTGGAAGGGAGAGATTCTAGGCTGCTCAGAGGCTCTAAAGCAGCAAGGCAGAAACAAGTAAAATTCTTCAGGTTTACAAGGTGAAACCTGGAGCGAGCAACTATGAATTGGGAAATCAGCACTGGCATTGAACTTGGCCTTAGAAATCACTTGGGTAGAGTGCAAGATGTGTGTCCACGTGTATGCGTGTGTTTGCACATGATTGTTCATAGAAGCATACTGAGGGAAGGAAGGGTTGAAAAGTCCTTTATACCAAACCGGAACCTGGACAGACTCAGGTAGGTTAAATCCTGCTGGGTTCCCATCATGAAGGTAGGAAGAGGGAGAAGAGTACAGGCAGCTATTTATGTGGCCAGCCCACTCAGGATAGTGAAAATTTGCATGTAGTTCTCAGTGAGGTACCAGCTGGGCAAGCCACTAAGAGATCTGTATCTCTTTACACCACCTAAAGGGCCTTGTTCACCTGTGATTTTATGGAGACAGCCCAGGTGGTTCACTGAAGAGTGACCCCACAGTATCGGGACTTCTGATGGCAGTTTTCAATACATGACCACACATACCTTTACTAGGGATCAAATAAACAGTCTTTTATTACAATGATGGTTGAAATGCTATCTTTGTGTGTGTGTGATTACAAAAGTGACTTACGTTCTCTGTGTGGTTTGGATGGTAACCCTCACTTTCATCTCCCTCCAGCGTGGGGAGGACAGGTCAGGAGTAGCCACAGGCCCACCTTGATGTTCACGGACCCTGTCTTCATTGGTTGGATGGTTGGGCTTGCATGGCTTCTGGATTCTCTGCTGCACCGGAGCTTGTTTACGTTCCAGGTCTGCATAGCAATGGTTACTCCCTGTTCAGGTTGGACCCAGGATGAGTCTTGGTTGAGTCCTATGGACTGTTGTGACACCTCTTTGGAAATCTTAGGCCTGTGTCCACAGAGAAGAAAGGCATATTTCTACACCACCCACCCTGCCATAGTACAGGACATGTCAAGGTGAGGATAGTAGCAAGTAAAGCCCAGTTTGGGCAGCTGGAGAACCGGGAGCAGATCCTCAGCTCTGGTTCCAGCTGGAGAAACAGTGAAAGAAGCCCGGAAACAGAAGCTGCCCTTTGATGCCAGCTCTGGCTGCAGGCATCACAAGAAGTACCTGGGCAGCAAATGTAATGGGAGGAAATGGAGCAGAGCAGTTTATCAGCAGGGATAACCGAGAGCCTTCTTTATCAGCCCCCAGAGTTCCTTCTGAACTCCTTAAATAACCAGTGGGGCTGTGGTGGGGGCAGATGTGGAAGAAGCAGAGAAAGATGGAAGGACCAGAATAGCAGGTTGAAGCTACATCTGGAGTAATCCTGTTTATGCCTGCTAGCATGACTCTGTCTTAGACTCTAGGCCGATAGACTCACTTTAGGGCTTTTATATAAAATATATAATGAAAATGCTTTGTTTTCTCTGCCTGCAATTATGTATACTCTTCCTTATCTATGGTTTTATGAATTACAGAAACATAAAGTAAAGCTTCAGAGCCAAACAGATGAATCGAGAACAGACCTGGGTCCAGCCATTTCTCAGACACAGTGAAAAATTAGTCTCACCAGGGTCCTGGGGGCAATCAGACTCGGTGGCATTGAGCCACTCTGACAAAACTCAAAAAATACATCTGTTTTTACAAATGTGAAAACAAAGATGCCTATTTATTAGAGTGCATTTAGATTTATATCCACCAAGGTGACTAGATATTCCTGACCTTTAGCCTACAAATTCTCTCTCTGAAGGGAAACTACTAGGGAAGCTCATTTATAATCAGAACATTCTAGGTAAGGAAGAAATGGCTGTCTGATTCACCTGTTACTGGCAGCCAGCTGGGCTGGCCTCAGGCATTTGTCTCCACAATGGGAAGAGATATGCAGATCAGAATTGAGGATGGGACATAATAGCTAATGGGCTGTGCTCAGATGGACACTCCCCAGGCCTGCTTTTGTAGCTCATTGAGTTCCAGCTCCCCTGTCTATCACATTCTTGAGGGAAGCCAGACACAGGGACACAACCATAGCAAATGGGCTTATCGTGAAAGCACTATGGTGAACTGTTCTGGATCTGGTTTAAGGTACCAGATTTGGCAGTTTGGGGTGAATTAATCACTCAGCAAATTAATTTCCAACACACTGGTTTTGGTAAATTAGTCATTTAGTGACTTCACCTTTGACAATTGATTTTTTAATGAATTTATTTGGATGTATTACTGCCATTAGCTGGGTTATCATTTAATCTTCTCAAGTCTTAGGCTTTCCTATCCCCTTAAGATGACTTAGCAAGTCTCCAGTTAAATCCTACAATGTTGATTTTACAGTTTACTCTCAGAACAGCATATATTTAACTTCTTAGGATAACTGTCATTAATATAGGCCTGCATTGTTTATCAGTATTTTGCTCTTGGTTGCCATTATGCCACTGAACTATTTGTGTCTTACACTGTGACACATAAAGTTCCAGCAAATAGTTTCCTGGGGTTTCCCCAGACCTTGATTATCAAGGGGGATTATTTTAGAAATTTACATAGGCATTTTTGTTTGTCACAATGACTGAAAGGTACAGCTGACATTTTAGGAAGGAGGACTGAGGATGCTATACTTCCTGAAATGACAAGGTAATACCACATAAAAACAGTTGTTCTGGGGCTCATATTACAAGAGGGTGGTCCTCAGGAAAGGGGAGTGTCCCAGGACCCCACTCCCACCTCGGGCTAGAGAGAGCCAAGACACCTAGGATGCCATCATCATCCCAGAATGCCATCATCACCGAAAAAAGGCTACTGAGAACTGAGGGAGGAGTTAAGGAGAGGTTTGGGGACTTAAAAACCAGACCTGAGGGTTTGGAGAGGGCTTTTGGTCCATGGTGTGGATTGGCCAGAGCTTTTCCTGAGTAGGCGAGAAGCGTCCAGCTTAGCAAAACTGGTAGGACGTTTTCACCAATTTATTTCTTTATCTTTTCTTTTCCCTTTTTGTAAATAAATCTTTTTATTAATTTTATTGTATGTGCCTACATTTGAGTTTTTAAGTTTCTTTTAAGCGCACGGGTGAAAACCCAGACAGGCACCCCAAGGGGTTACCCTATAACAATATTGCTACCAGCAAATATGGGGGTGGGGGAAGGATGACCCAGTTTGTGAGTCTTCACCTGGTGTTTAAGAATACAGGGCAAGACCTAAAAGCAGACTTGCGTCAGCTTTTACCACCAGCAGATAGCATTAGCTGAGCAGAGAACAGGGTGCAGGCAAAAGCCAAAAGAGAGAACTGTTCACCTGTGTGGAACCCTTTTAAGGTCAACCTGGTGGCTCCGTTCTGCTCCTTGTCCACAGTAACCCCCAATTTAGTGAGTCAGGTAGTAGATTCTGGAAAGCTCCATCTCTTACCATAGAGTTGACTATCAGCACCACGTGCTGGCTAGGAGGTTGCCCCTCATGCTTCCTCTTAAAGATGATTTTGGAAAATTGCAGTGAACATATGTGCCATGGAAAATTCTGCAGATAATTGAGCGTAAAATGTACTGCATGAATCAAAGGAAGAGGGTATTTTGTTTTGTTTTAGGACTTTATCAAAATTTGTTCACAGTTTTGGGAACACATTTCTGAGAGCTATACTACTCATGATATCAAACTACCAATGTAACCACAACTATATATCAATATGTATTGTCCACTGTTGTATTCACAATGATTCTAAGTAAGGGTGCAAGCTTCTGGCTTGTTGCTATCTTCTAGTGTGGCTGTGTGCTAGTATTCACATATGTATTTTATTTTATTGCACATTACTTTCTATGTATTTTTTCTTTATATTATAGATAAAACATTATATTAATTTAAAAAATTACACTTGTAGGTAGGGATATTATGTAAGAATTTCATTTCCAGATAGTAAAAGGGATATTATTCAATATTTCTCATGAATGGGTTGGCCTGGATGTTCTCTTCCCTGTACCTCCGTCTTTATGTCCTGGGACTCTGCTTCCTATTTCTCCATTGTGCTCCAGGGGTCAGAGCGCTTGTACTCACCCTGTGCTTTTTGGCAGGCAATAACTACCTCCAAGATGAACTTACCAGAGTCCGAGGGGCCGCCAAGGTCACTGACTTCCAGAGATGAAACATGAAACACCTTGCCCTCCACCAGTCATCCACCCAACACCCCCCATTGCAACCCAGCAACAAGAAGGTTCTCTATGAAAACACTTCTCTCCAAACTGGTCCCGCAACAAGTTGGGGTGGGGTGCTTTAAGAGGGCTCTAAAGCCTGGCTGAGGCAGATGTTGATCTTTGGGTTAAAAACTACAGTATCACTAAAAAAAAAATCTGTCTGTTTAGGAGCATGTCACCTGTGAGGAGTCACCTACTAATACTTCAGCATTTATTACCTGAGATAACTGGGTTAGCCAGACCCTCAAGGGGTACTTGTGTGTGAGAGCAGGCAACCTCTGTGGAAAGAGGGCCTTGCTGAGGGAAGGGAGAAAGGTTCAGCCCTCAGGTCTGGTCAAGAAATCCACTAGCACAGCCCTATAGGGGTTGCTTGGAGAGGCAGGGTGGGGCCAGGGAGTTTACCAAGGAATTGTCAAAGACAAGTCTGGGGAATGCCACTGACAGGGAAGAGGAGAGACTGATTCTCACAGGGAAGTGTCTGAAAAGCTGATATTACTGCCCACAAATGGTAGGGCTTGCAATAAGGATAGCAGGTAGGAAGAGAAACAAATCGTTATCTCTGTTGGTGAAATCAGAGATGATTTTTATTCTCTTCCTTTGCCTTTTCTATGTTCATAGAAGATGGTAAATAAATCATATCCGGGCTAGTGTCTGGCTCCCTAGTCACAGAGTTTGGGTGTGAATCCCAGGGCCAAGATTTGGGACCAATGACTTAACCTGTTTAAATTTGTTTCTTAAATACAAAATGTGCATAATAGTAGAGCCCACTTCATGGAGCAGATTCTGCCAATGGACAGAGAACATGTGGCTCTCAGCGTCCAGAAGAGCTTCAATGCTGTGACTTTGGCACAGCAGGTCTCTGGGTGGATCGGACCCGCCATGCCTCCAGTGGAGCCTGAAGTGGTCACTGTCTGTGTCACCGGGAGCCTGCCTCTCCCCTTTAGGGAACCACTGCATTTCCTGCCACGGACATGCTGGCCAAGTCCTCTCCTTCCTGAATGAACAAAGCAATGGAACCAATCCTGCACAGCAGGCGCCCAGGAAGTGGTGGCAGAGGCCAGGCAGGACAGAGTGGACAGAGGGGTCATCATAGAGAGAAGTGGCCACCAAAGGGACTGGAGCTTATCTTGGGTCATCCTGTGGTTCAGTAAAGTTGGTCACCAATGTCCTCTCACATCCCCTTTCAGTCCACCTTCTTCCTTTTCTTTAAAGTGATGCTATTGGAGGGCCTCCCTGGTGGCACAATAGGTGGAGTCTCAGCCTCTGAAGCTGTCAGCAGCTGATGCAGCACAAGTTTGATCCCTGGCCAGGGAGATTCCCGCATGGTGCAGCAGACCTCTCCAGTCTCACCCACTGCTCCCCTCAGCAGTGTATTTTGGTCTATCTGCCTGTTCTGCTCCCCGCTACGCCTCTGGTGAATCCTTTCACCACCCCACATCTCTAGCCTATACCCTGGTTCTTGTGTACATAAATAAATAACTTAAAAAAAAATAAAGTGATGCTATTGGGGCCAGGGTCACAGAATATTCTTATCTGGTACTTTCCCCTTTCTTTCCACCAACACCAAACCAGATCCCAACTATGTGTGTGAAGTCATTTGCAGATACCATTTACCTCAACCATTTAACCCACCCTTGGAAATTCCAGTCACTTTTACGATGGTGATTCTTTTTCTGTCCTCCATTAATAGACCAATATTTACCAAGCATGCGTTCTGCACACCAGACCAGAGTCGAGTTCTAAGACCAACAAGTTTGGGCTGCAGGGGTTGTGTTAGGCATGCCAAATGTTCATTCCACATGACAAGAAAGGGAAAGGGGATGACCTGGTTTGTGAGCCTCCACCCACATGCTTATGAACACAGAACAAGACGCAGAAGCAGCACACAGAGAGAAATATACAAAGTTCAAAAAGGATTTGATTACATGGGGAGTGAGAAAAGGGAGAGTTAAGAGAGGGAAAGAGAAGAACTTCCCACTGGGGAAGTCAGTGGTGGCTGTACTACCAACCCCTGAAACCAGGGACCACAAGGGAATTCCAGGCTGGTGGTGGAATATTAATACGTTAGTGATAGGAAGAGTGGATAGTAGTTTGGGTTTGCATGGAGAATGCTGGGATACCTCCTGCCTTAGCCTTCTAGATCCCTCTTACCTTTATGAATTAGTTCTGTTCTGCAGGGGAGTAAAAATCTGCCACTCCAGATGCTTACTTGATTTTTTGCCTGTCTAGAAGAACCCAGAATGGTACTGGATGATTTCCTTTGTGCCATGACAGTTTCATCTTTAAACATTTCCCAGAATTTTCTGCCATTTTCCCTTAACTAAAAGCTAATCCCAATTCATGGACTTGTTTTCCGTATTGCTCTCCTAACTAGATAAGCATTATCTCATATATCTCATTCACCACGGGACCCAGAAATTCAAGTTTATAGTTCACTGGGAATGTAGAAAGTCTTTAGAGGTTTGTTTCCTATTAACCAAACTAACAGGAGATTGGTGAATAAACAAGTTTTCCTTTGCAAAAGGAGAAAGGCCTAACCAGTAACCTATAGGGACCTTGCCTGGCATGTGAGGTATTAGGAATTGTGTTCCACTGTGAGTAACAGAGTTTTAGAATAATAATGGCTATTAAAAGATAGATATTATTTTTCAATCATGTAATTGTAAGAGGAAGATTGAGGAACAACCTCCGAGTCAGTGGGTGGCACTGATTGCCAACTCGATGATAAGAAGTAGAGTTTTCCAGACTCCACTTTCCAAAAGGGAGCTGCTGGGACCTAGAGGTAGAGCAGAGCTACCAAGCGGCCCTTAAAAAGACTGAGCAAGGACATTCTTTGTTGGCTTTCACTGCACCCTGGTCTCTGCTCAGCTGACACTACCAGCTGGTAGGACAGATAGCGTCCTTCCATGCGCCAGTCAATAAATGTTCTTCTCTTTCCCTCTCTTAACTCTCCTTTTTCTCACTCCCAATGTGTAACCAAATCCTTTTGAACCTCTTTATATTTCTCTCTGTGTGTCTGCTTCTGGGTCGTGTTCTTAAGCATTTGGATGGAGACTCACAAACCAGGTCATCCCTTTTCCTTAATGAAGTATGGATGTGGCAATAAAAGGCCAGTATAATGGATCTATACAGTCTCAGTAAGACTTCTTTATTGTGTGACTTCCAGTCACAAGGCCACAAATTGAACATTGCATCGTCAGTCACTGAATCTACAAATATGGCAGAAAGAAAAGGAAGGGAAACCAAAGGGAAGCAATTCAACTACCCCCTTTTAGGGGCTTTCCCTAAAATTCCAGTGTATTAGAAGCTAGAACTTCATCATAGTTACCCAAGTTCTATAACAGAAATTGGGAAATTCAGTTTTTCAGCTGGGGATTTATCACTCTTCTCCTAAAACCAGAATAATGTTACAAAGAAGGGGAAAGAATGAATATTAGGTAGACAATTAGCAATGTCTGCCATTATTAGGAAAGCAGGAAATATAACTACTTTAGAGTGACTGTAGAATCACACACTAGTTGTGCAGTGAGGCAAAACTCCGCCACCTCAAATTAGGTATTTTGGGCAAGATATTTATGTAACGAGCAAGGCTCTGAACTGGGTGGAAGTTGTTTTTGATATTTATATGTCAACTTCTCTCCTATAGATCTTCCCCAGGAAGACCTAATCTGATCTCTTTTCATTGGAGAAGGCAGAACTAAATCTGCATACATTTTGTGTGCTGTCTTTCCCAATAAACATCCTGATTGAATTTCACCTTTCTTCCCCCAACCTCCCTTGTTTGAAATAAGCTATTTAAGGTGGCTTCTAAAACTATGTGGGAAGATACTCAGTCTGCTGGCTCTCTCTCAGGAGCCATATACAATATTATTAACCATCTTTTTTCTCCCCTCTTATCAATCTATCTGGTGCTTGTTTATTTGCCAGTCCAGAAGAACCCAGAGGGGAATGGAATGGTTCCTTTGTGCTTCAGCAACAACTTAGGTCCTTTTGAGTGATATTTCATTAGGGTAATGGAAAGGACGCATGACTATCCCTGCCCCACCCAGGAATATTCATTCCTGGAATGCAATGTCCATTTTCCTTTTAGGAATTGAATAAACACTGACAGAGACCTAATAACATTCTCCCTCTCTTATACTTTCCGTGCAGATCTCACTACAGTAGGACTGGTCAGTTTATACTGGTGGTATTGCTCAAATGTTTTCACTGAAATACCCATACCGTTTATAAACAGAATGTTGATAGTAATCAAGGTCCCTGAAGTTTCCTTTCTAGCTGACAGTTTTACTCTAGAAAAGGGGAGTGGAAAAGTAAAAGCTTGTGACTCTGAGAGGGAGTTTTATTCCTTCTCTCTGGGCCAGAAAATAGGGCAGAGGGGACCAAGAAGACCTAGCAGTGGTCCTGGGAAGGGAAGATGCTAGGGAATTCTGGCTTCCTGGAGATGCTGACAGAAAGAACACATCCCATAGTACTTTGAGATGAAATTGGGAAGCTGCTCAAAGTTTTGCTCATTCATGTGAGCTGGGTGTACCTAATTGATAGCTGCATGCCCAGTTTATAGTCCTAGCACTTGACTCTGCACCCAGGGTAGGGTTCCTGTCATTCCAGCTCGTCTGGTAGGAGTGCTCGCTCTGCCTTTTCTGTGCTATGAACTCTGCCTTGATGTGCAGTTTTTACTTAGTATTATATTGAATTTTTTTGGCTGCCATCCAGATGACCAATTTCTGCTTCAACTTGAGAATATCTTAAACTTAATGCTTTTTGGGTCAGCCTCTTAGGTATTGGACAGACACGGATTGAGAATTTCACACACTTCTGTAAACACATACTGAAAATTACAAAGAACATCATATTCCTATACCACAACTTGACACAACCTGCCAAAGAGTGAATAAAAGCATCCTCCTAGGGGTTTGGGGTTAGTTTAATTAGCCCACTGCAATAAGTGTAGTAGTTTGTTCTGTATTAAAAATGGATTCAACTTCTACATCTTAGCATTGCTGTACTTAAAATAATGTTTTAACTCAATACTGTCCTAGTAATATTGATATCCCAGGAAGCTGGAGAGTGTAACTTTCCATATTATTTGTGTGTTTCTAGGGCATGAATGATCCGATTCAAGCTTCCTAATGCCTACTTTTTAGCACAGGGTAATGACCACCTTGATTGGACCAGGACACAGCCTAACATTTTTTGCAACATAACATGTCACTTCTGGTAAATGTTTTTATTGTGTTTATTTATTGAAACATATAGTATAGCTGGAATTTATATTTATCTAGAAAGATAGATGATCTATCTAAAGGGATTTTTGCTGTTGTTTTTTGTTTTAGTTTTTCAGTTTTTATACCCTACACACCATATTTCTCTGGAGTGACTGGCAAACCTTTTTTGTAAAGGACTTAGTGGAAAACATTTTTGGCATTGGAAGCCATAACTCTGTATCAAAACTACTCAACTCTGCAGGTGTAGCATAAAGGCAGTGACAGTGAATAAATAAGCTGGATATGTTTAGACAAAAATTTATTTACAAAAACAAGCAGTGGGCAGGATTTGTTCCTAGTTTGCTGATCCCTGCTCTAGACCCCATGGACACTGAATATTTACAAAAGTTGGCCAACCTATTCATCTACAAAACTAGCAAAAATATACCCAAACAACTGGAAACTTAAAATTCTTTCATAACTAATTACTGGGTCAAGGGAGAAGTCAAATTATAATAGCAAAATGTTTAGAAAATCTATGATGAATCAAATTTGTGGAATTAAAAAGTTTATCATGAGGGCCTCCCTGGTGGCACAGCAGTTAGGTGCTGTGCTGTGGCGCTGTCGGCAGCGGACGGAGACGAGAGTTCGACGCCCACCCGGGGAGATTCCCACATGGTGCAGCAGACCTCTCCTGACTCACCCACTGTTCCCCTCAGCAGTATACTTCAGTAGATCTGCCTGTTCTACTCTCCACTCTGTTTCTGGTGAACTCTCTCGCCGCCCCATGCCTCTGACCTTTGTTTGCCCCAGCATTGTATGCATAAATAAATAAATCTTAAAAAAAAGTTTATTATGAAATATAAATAAAAAATAAACACACTAAGTGTTCCATTCAAGGTACTAGCAAAAGCGCAATAGAACAAACCCAAGGAAAGCAAGAAGAAATTAATGAAGCTAAAACCAGACATCTTTTTTTTTTACAAATACTAAAAATATAGTCGATTCTTTAGACAAAATGCAAGGAAGTATATAATCTACTATTTAATCTAAAACAAAGGTGAATAAGTAAATAGAAATATCTTTCTCATTTAGAAACGAGAAAGAATATAAAAACAGAAGAAATGTTTAAGATTATGTAAGAAATGTTGAAAATTATGCTTCATACATACACAGATAAATCTAAATGTGAATGTATGAGTGTAAAGGATGGGTAAAACACCAGGAAGCACAGGTTCTCCATGGAGCTACACAGACAGATCTAAAGGGAAGGAGGAGTTCTGGAGCCCTTGGTGGCTTTTTATGATTTTTAATGGTCTCTTGTAGGGAAGCAACCAGGTACAAGGCAGGTAGGGTGGCTGGGGAGCTGGCAGGTTGGCAGGCCTCCCAGCCCCCGGCAAATCTTCACTCTCTCGGGCTCTCTGGCGGGGTCTCGTGACCTCTACTGCACCCCAAAGGGAAGGCCCTCTGCTTCTCCTCTGCCTCTGCTGCTTCTTCTGCTGCTGATGCTCTGTTTATAAGCCCAGTCTCTGGCCCAGGTGTGCCCTTTCATACAGGCCCATACCCACTCCAGGTGCCCACCATTAGGCATGCATGTAGGCCTCAGAGGTCCATCATTGGGGGTAGGGTGGAAAAACCTGACAACTTTCTTTCACCCTACAATGAGTTACTGAATAAGAAAAGATTTTCAAAGCAGAAAACATAAAGGCTGAAAATTTTGACTGTATGAAAATATAAAACTTCTGTATATCCGTAGCATTAATAAAGAGTATTAATAAATCTCTAAGAAAATAAACTGAGGGAACACTTAAGTTATACGACAGAGTCAATGTGCATCATCACTAAAGTGTTTACAAATTAGTCAAAGATAAACTCCCCAAATGAAAAAGGCATAACTACTGAGAATAATACAACTTATAAATCATGAAATATCAACATTCAGTAAACATGTGGAGGAAAATGTCAAATTCAGCAATACTACCCCCCAAAATGCAAAACAGTGACAGAGTATTTTATGATGTGATTTTGAGCAAGTCACTGATACTTCTATATCTGTTTTCTTTCTTCAAATGTGACTTTTATTTTTATCAAAATAGTACGTGTGTGCTTTTATATGCTCATCATTTTTAAAGTCATTTTAAAACTACATGTATAATAGCAAAGTCAGCAAACACCTGCCTTTGCTCTTCCCACTGCTAATTTCTGCTTCCATGGGCAACCATCTTCAGCTGTTTCTTCTAGCAACTACAACAAGTGATGAGCAAGGGAATAAACAGTCACTACTTGAGAGGCCTGCAATTGGAACTGTGTCCTCAATGAAGAGTCAGATTTCTATTAAACCTAGGAGCGGATGGGAGCACTCAGAAAAGAAGATGGATTGGTAAAGGGATGCTAGTTGTAAGGTAGTATTTGCAGAGGGAGGATTTGGAGTCCGAGAGCCTGGGAGTGCAAGCATGGATAAGAAGTCCACAGCATCCTGCAGATAGTGGTATGGACAGGACATGGCCAGGGTGACAGACACGTGAACATTATCAGATGAAAAAGGGGATCAAGGCATTGAGGTTTTAGTTTCCAGTTCTTTGGAAGCAGTTGACAGTGGTCTGGGAGTAGAAGGTTGTTCTAGTTGTCTGGACTGACAAGACCTAAAAATAGTGGATACACAGAAGCCCTTATTAAAGCAGCAGCACAGTGCACAGCTCACAGTACACACTAATAATTGTAGCTGTCATTGATACTGCATTATTATATTGGCAAGGATGAGCATATTTGATACCTAGCACCAGTAGGAGTGTGAAGAACTAGGTACTGTTGCTGTTCTGAATTCATACAAATGTTCTAGAAAGCAATTGGCAATCTGTAACAAAGAGGATTTTGGTTTGATTTTTTAAGTCTGTATGCATTCAGGTAGCAATTGATTGTAAAGAAATAATTGAACAGATATACAGGTATGCACATACGAGGAGATTCATCTCAGTGTTATTATAACAGGAAAAACCAGAAAACATAATCATCTGATAATAAGGATTGGTAAAATAAATTAGCTCAAGGATAAAATAATATAGTTACTAAAAATCATGTTGTAGGAAAATGTCTTACATAGAAAACATTGACTGAAAATTAAGTTTAAAAAATTTGATAGCAAATATATAAAACTGAATATACACATGGAAAAATACCAACAGTGATTATTTCTGTGTAGTATGATAGTAAACTTTTTTTTTTAGGTTTTGGTAATGCAGGAAAAATATATGCTATCAAAAAAGAAATGTCTGTATCACCCATGCTCACACTCTCATTATCTACTCTTTAATATTCTCTAACTGATCAGTGAATGTTAATTTTGTCTTCTCTGTTTATCTCACAGGGAGGGATTTCCTATTTTTCTCAGTGTTTTTTTCAAACCTGAGCAATTAAGCCCCCTTTAAGCAGCAGCACTATTCCTGGGACAGCAGGAGCCTGTAGAAGTTACTAATCTCACAAACATTCTTTAATTGTAATCCCCTGTAGTGGCACAAAGGAAATCCTGGTTGTCTGCAACAGCTACAGAACTCTCTGCTGGGTACCTTCACTGCACAAAACATTAACGGGGGCTCCATGCCTCTTCTGTCTCCTTCAAAGTACCTAGAACATCGAGTGCCAGTCACTTAATTAAGAAAGCTGATAGTGGCATTACTAACAAAGGCCTTTCTCACTTTACATGAACCTTCTCAAGCTGTAGGTATTAATAATGTTTGTGGCATGCACCAACAAATCCGAGAAAGCACATCTGATACCTACAGCAAGCTTAAAGCCAAAGGAGAAAATTGTTCCAGAAAATAACAGATGCTCTCAGATCAAATATATCTCCCCAGAGGAAAAAGGAAATAAAAATAGCCTCAGAAAAATATATGATAAAAAATATGTGATCAGGATATCCCACTGAGGAATAGCACAGATTATTCAATTAAACATGTTGTGTCCAGAGTTTACTTATATTTGTCCTTGATTTGAGGTTCTGAAAACAGTAGGTGGAATAAATTAGGACTATCAGAAAGGTCAGTGGACTTCTAAAATGCCCTGCCATATCCAATAGAGCATTTTGTAACGGGAGACCATTAGGGTTTGGGAGAGGATGTTAGCTCCCGAGTCAGGCAGAAATGTGTTTTATGGTGAGTTCTGCCAATCTAGATGTGTGGCCTTGAGCCAGCAATTAAACTTCTCTGAACCCATTTCCTCATCTGTAAAATTGGTAAAGTGCCTATATCACAAGGTTATTGTGAATTCAAAATTTAAAAAATGAATAAAAATATATCTGGCACAGACAGATCACCAAGGGTGGCCTTTAACATTGATGGTAGCATTCAGAACCAATGCACAATAACATATAGAGGAGCACAACAGACTTTGATAAACAAACATAAATGACTGGGTGCTTTAAAGAAGTATCTAAAACACTTTTGTTTAAGACTGTGGAGCTAGACAGCTGGGTGATCATCGGTTGGAGCTACAGCTAATCAAATCAACACTTGCATTTATGGAAATCTTGAGTTCAACTCTTCACTACCTCAGAAAAGCCTTGAGAGGAAAAACAGTGTTGCCTAAAATTTTTAAAAGATATTTTTGAGGAAAATCAGAATTTCATTAAATGAGGAAATTTTTTAAAACCACCCCAAGGATATTGCTACATTTCTAGAAAGTTCCTAAGGGGTAAAGAGTGGTGGTAGAAGTAAAATGTGTAGCAAATCATGTTGCTGACCCCTAAGATTAAAAAAAACAGTCAATGATGTTTAATTATTAATTGTTTTTTAATTAAAACTTTGAAATACTTCCATGCCTTGCTTTGGATTTAGGACCAAAATCAAACATGGTGGCACAGTGGGTCAAAGTCATATGATGGATTCCCTAGTCTTTCCTAGTGGAATGATTGACCTTGAACTATTCATTTAACTCCTGAACTCATTTTTTTATTTGTAAAATGAAGTTTAAAGTACCTACCTTTGTGGCTCTATCACTGAGACTTTGTGGTTATAAATGCTGAGATATGTTGGCTTTGGTTCACATGCAGGCCTTGATGAGTCTTGAAACCTGGGGTAAAATACAGACTCCCAAAGACCAGATGAGAGATTTCGTGAAGAAATGGTGGGGTGTAACAAATGTAGCCTGGGAAAGTCCAGGGGGTGTTTATGAAAGTCAACTTAAAGTTTCAGACTTGGATAAACATAATCTTATTTAGCGACGGCAGATATGAAAGTGTAATGTCTGATGCCATTTTATTCTAGAGTTTTCTTAATCACTTCCAAATTTTATCATTATGAAATAAACACAGCTTGACAGTCATTTTACACAGATAGATGCACAAGTTAATGAAATGACATTTTATAGGCTACAGGGAAGGAAATTTTGAATGCTCTCCATGGAATTAAGTTGTTCTGCTCAGTTGCCTTCCAGAGTCAGCTCTGCTTTGCCAGATGCGTGGGAGAAAATGGGGTGCTGTGGGCTCTGACAGCCAACCCCTCCAGTCACATGGCATTCATCTGGACAGAAGTCAGTCTTAAGGCTGAGATTTCACTGAGAATCAGGCCTGCAAAGCCAGGTTTTAGAGTGCCTCGTTCACATCTTTATTATTATAGGGTAGTAAAAATATTTTATAATAGTAAGTGCAATTTTAAAAATTCATCCAGTTTGCAATCATATCTGAAACACTGTTTTTGTGTCCAGCAAACATTATCACCTGAAACGCCACATTGTTCGTGATCAAATAAAAAGCTTTGATCAGCTTGGCTGAACTGCTGACATACAGACTTTTTAAAAAGTAGATATTTTTGCAGTGGAGGGTCAGTCTGTGGGAAGCAAGCTGCATTCTATCTTATGATTCACTGCAGCATGTACTGAGATGTATATCTTAGGAGGCTTAAAACAATAGCGACGAAAGGAGGGAAAGGTCTTCTTGATTTGCTAATAGATCCACATTGCCCTTGCCATTCCTCCAACACAATTTATAGGTTCCTGGACCTTTTGATATTTCTCATCAAAACTTACTTTCTCAGTGTCTGTCTCATTTCAAAGGGACATTGGTTAATCCACACCACTGAGTTGTCCCTAATTCACAGGCATTTTAACAGTAGCTGGTGCCTTAACTCAAAGGAATGAATCCAATACTGAAATTTCAAGTCAAAGTAGCCTCTGGGCTCCAAGTGCCTTCTTTGTTGGGCACTCACTCCACTGTATTCAAGCTCTTCAGAGAAAAACATTGTGCTTCATTCATCTTTGCATTTGCGGCACCCAGAACAATACTTGTCCCTAGTAAGTATTCTATAAATATGGTTGAAGGGAAGAAGGAATGAATGGATGAGGCCAAGGCAGGTCTTTTATTGTATGTCCCAATTATTATCTATTAAAAATACATTATAATTCATTTTTACTGAGTAGATCTAGTATTAGGTGTATTTGTTTAAAATCTGACTGTCTCTTAAGTCATTCTTCCTGATCCCATGGCTATCAAATAGCGGGCAATTTTCTTTCTTTTCCCTATCCCTCTCCCTCTCCCTCTCCCTCTCCCTCTCCCTCTCTCTCTCTCTCCCTCTCCCTCTCCCTCTCTCTCTCTCTCTCTCTCACATACACACACACACACACACACGCACACACACACACACACACACACATCCCAGCTCTCTGCTATCTTTCCCAGCAGCCTTTGTATTAAATCAAGAGCTACATAACTACCTCTGCTGCGTATCCTTAAAAAGAGAAAGCTGCCAGAAAGATGCATAAATATTGTGACTTCCTGGAATGAAGACTCCTCTCTCGGGAGTCAGGAAGAACGGGTGTGTGGAAATCTTAACCTCTTTGAACAGCCCGTCCTTTAAGTAAAGCTCCTATTTAGGAGCAGTCCCTGGGGGTTCCTGCTTGTCATCTTCTTGACTCGACCCTCATTTGCACTGCACTGTTTATTAGTGAATCGGCAAACATGGAGGGTGGAGGAAGGCCAAGTCCAGCATGGGCTTTGTTCAGGGACAGCCTCCATATGTGACCAGTCTATCAGCAGTCATGCAGTCAGATTTCAGATTTGGTTGCAATTTGGCTTATCATTCCACCTCTGAGTGTACCACTTTTTAAAGGCAAAATGGTGTCACAGAAAAAAAATCCTCTTTTTCTACCCCTACCTAGGTTTAAATCCTTGTTTCCCAAGTTACTGTGTGATTCTGGGTACGCTACTTCACCCTTCTATGCCTGACTTCTCCTGTCTGCCGAAAGAGAACGTTAACTCTGGGCTGGCAGAGCTGTACTGATCAGCAAGGCTAAATGAAACTTGGCTGAGAAGTGGTCGATCAGCTTTCCAAATGGAATCCCCAAATCAGGAGCCACACAAGTCTGGGGGGTCCTCTCACTAGGGCCCACTCTGGAGCCCTCAGGGCTGGGAGCTTTGCGTGGTCTTCCTGTCTGAGGGCTTGTTAGCATTGTCTTCTTTTTTGAGAAACGTTAATAAGGCCATGATCCATTTAAGTGGCAAGTTTTCAGTGTCCTCAAAGGGCGGTGAGTCATGCCTGCTGTCTGCCCATTTGCTTGCTGCAGGGGCCTTGTTTGCTCTGTGTTCCTTTGAGGAATGCTGGGTTCTCCCCAAGCAGCTCTTAGCCAAGCCATGTGATGAGGTCGGAGCAGGGCCAGGACGAACATTGCTCTGAGGGCCTTTGGAGTGCCTTGCCTTTCCCCTCACTTCCCCGGCAGGTCAACCTCTGCTCTGGAAAGCATAGACGTCTGTCCCAACCCAGCTCCACTGAAGTCTGCGTGGCCACTGTGGCGTGCGGAGAAATGCTTTCAGCAACTCTGACCGGCAGTCAGTGCAAGATTGGTGAACTAGAGCTGTTCTGGTGTGCATGGGGGCACTGCTGGGCCGCCTGCAAAATTCCCCCCAACCTCAAGTAGCCTGTGCCATCCCCTCCCCCTTCCTACCTTAAATATGTTGCTCATGCAGGGAGGAAGGAAAAAGGGAAAAAGATCACTTGAAAACTAAAAGGCCACAAACTGATTTCTTTGGGGTCCTAAAATTAATCTGTGCTGAGTCATTCATTAACTCGGTAGCCAATAATTCCATGCTTTTAAAACAAGACAATACGATCCTGTATGTAACAGTGCAACCTCCATAGAAAAGGGAGGTTCCATATTTCCTGCCCCACCTAAGGAAGGGTGGAGCTGATGGGGGCTGGGCAGCTAGAAAGGACTTGGGAGAAAAGACTTAGGGGGAAAGACTTGCAAGAGGCATGTGGAGCAGAGAGACATGTGAAGAAAAATCCCCGCTCGCACCTTAGTCTTGGACTTGTGGGACATGGATCTGTGGATTTAAGACTTCTAAAGATACTTAGAAGAAATGTGGGTGAGAGACCAGTAGCAGGCTGACAATAGCAGCTGTTACCTTGATTTGTGTTCCGATTTTGCTCCTTTTGTCCCAACTTGCCTGGCCCTCTCTGCCCCTTTCCTATGGTTTCCTGCCAGAAAGTACCTTAGACTTATGGCAAGTTTTCAGGCCATAGCAGCCCTGCTTTGGGCCACCTCTATTTGGTTAGACATTTACCCAGGAGGGGATGGGTAACTTTGGATGTTTCATTGGGAGACTCTATTTTTTCTCTTCTCTGTATTGCACACTAGTTGTATTAAAGTTCTTTTCTATTGAAGGTCTTACAGTATGCTTTTTCTTTATGCAGTGGGTGGCAGAACTTCTTTAGAAGATGTAGGTTTGGGGGTCCCGGGGTGCCCCTCTGTCTGCCTTCTAACAAGTAGACAATGTAAAAGAATTTTCTTTTACAATTTTTTAGGTGTCACACATTGTTCTACATACTTTATAGATGTCACCTACTCTATAAGGCTCAAGGGCTCATAATCAGATGGTTTCTATAATCAGATGGTCCTGGTTTGAATTTTGTCTTTGACAAAGAGTAGCCACCTGGCCTCAGGTCACTCATTATTTCATCTCTTTTAGCCTCGGGGTCTATGTGTGGACTCTTCTCTTCTTTGTGTGGATTCCTTCTCTTACTTATCCTGTAGCATTCAGCCTAAATATCCTAGTTTCCTCAGAGAGAGCTTCCCTGACCACCCTCTATAAAGCAAGACCACCCAGTCCCTACCCACCATGGTTTTCCATCAGTTTCCCTGTTTATTCCTCTCAAAGCAATCCCTGTCTCCAGACCCTTTGGAGGGACCCTTGCTCAGCGTGGCTTCTAGGTGCTGCGGATACAGAGTAAACAACTGCTACCCCATGGAGCTTCCATTCTGGTAGGGAAAGACAGACAGACAAATAGACAGGCAATAAAAGAAAAATAAGCCATATTCTAAACATTCTAAATTCCTTGTTAACTGCCCATCTCCTTCAATAAAATTACTAGCTCCTTGAGGGCAAGTTCTCATCTATCTTGATTTCTGCTGAATTCCCAGTGCCTTGCACAGTGCTTGGCACATTATATGCTTTGGAAAAAGAAGTAAAAAATTAAAAGAGAAGACTTGGAAGAAGGCTAAAGTAGATAACACATGCTAAGGTAGTTTCTGGAATACTTTCAGTTAGATTCTAACTTTTTCAGTTAAATTCTAAAGCTAGTTAGAGTCTAAATCTGTGACACTTTATCACATTGTGTCATTAGTGATAAGTAAACACTACATTAATATAATTTTAGAGTTGTACAGCCATGTAAAAATTAGTTACTAAATTCTATTGCAGGGCATGAATTGGCTGGGAATATTGAACTAATGTTTTACTTAATGAAAACCCCAAAATAATCCTAAAAGGTAGACATTCTTATCCTTATGTACCAAATTCCTATAATAAAAGGCAGACAATGGGAGCACCCAAAATCCATGCAAACAAAATGCTCCGTGATTTCAGAGGAGACAGTGACTCACAGAGCCAGGGTGGAAGAAGAGGTGATCTTGGAGGATAGTTTACTCTGAGCCAGAAGATAGTGTGTATGTTGGGGTGGGAGGACCCTGAGCAGAGGAGGATGGCTGAGAAAAGGTCCAGAGAAGTGTTTGGATGGTGTGTCACTCTCATGGGTGGATGATGTGGTACAAGAAGGGAGTAATGCCAAGGGGATAAGATGAATTAGTGTCTTTGAGACAAAATGGATGGATCCTGAGGTGATTATGTTAAGTGAAGTAAGTCAGAAAGTGAAAGTTACCAGAAGGCTTCACTCATTTGCATAATAGAAATAATCAAAGAAAACAAACTGGTGAGCAAAGCAAAATAATTCTTAGATTCTGTGACCAGAGGCGATGGAGGGGAGGAAGGAAGGGATAGGAGAGGGACACATCCCTTCTAATGTCATTTGGAGACTGGGAGGTAGAGTGCAAACTAGCATCCCAGGTTAGTTCTAAATCAGAAGTCACACTTGGGATCCTAGGACTTCAAATCCCAGCAATTCCTTCAAGCTTATCACAAGCAACATAAAATTTCTGTTGGTATGTGGTACCAATATAAAGTGTGGATTCCAGGAATAAGCTGACTTCCGAATCCTGACGTCAGACACCTCTCTGGATACGGGACCCCCAAGGAGCTTTCCTGGGAGACACAGCAAGCAAAGGCATGTGTCTAGACCTGACATTGGCCTTGAACGCTCTCTGTTTTCCCCTTCTAGTGATCTGAGCTTACCCACACAGTGGGCCAGGAGAGCCACTGTTACCCTTATAACATATGAGCTCAAAAAAAAGCATCCTGGGTGGTCTCCTTGGTCTATTCGCCCAAGCTCAGGGCCGGAGAAAGACTGGGGTGACTCTTCAAACCAAGATGCTTTAAATATTTGTTCAACATTCATCCAATGAGGGGATGAGTTAAAATTGCCTAGGAGAAGAGTTTCTGTAAAAATATTTGTCTACCTTTAGATTTGTTTGTTTGTTTATTATTTTTTTAATGCACATGTGGAGACCTGAGTTCATTGGCTCCTTATGAATGGGTACTAGGGGCAGCTGTTCAGTGGCCCCTCAGTTAATTTTTTCTGTCCATCCTTGAACTTAGTTCTCTAAATATTTACCCTCAAATCACAAGAGCATTCAAGTTAAGACAAAGAAAGCTGTTGTCTCAGGGATATTCTCAACCTTCCCTCTAGAACCTTCCAGAATGGATGCCCCGCTGACTGTATGTGCCTAGCTCAGAGACTTGCCCATAGGAATGGTGTCATAGAGGATGACATGACCTCCCTCAGAAGCTAAAATGGACCACAATCAACCTTCTTAAGTGGGTGTGTTGGGATAATACTATTTTGTATGATGAGAGTGATGTATTGAACATGGGAAAGTAGGGACTAAGGCCAACTGAAGTAAACCAATCAAAGGAAAAAGGAAAGGCGGGGGGTGATTGAAACAAAGCTTTAGCAGCACTTTTTTCAGGTCTTATTTTTCCTCTCTCTCAAGGTTGGAGAGATGGCTGACATCAACCTTTGAACCGTAAGCTGAAGCGTTAGAGTGAAGGCAGACAAATTAATTCAGTTGCCTTGATAGTAGTTATATGCAGTTCTGGGTTTGAGCTCAAGTCTACTCCCTTTTGCCTTGGTATTTTTATCATTGTACTCATTTCCATGGGTAATGCTAAACTAATGGGAATCTTCTTAATTTCCATATCCCATGACATGAGCACATGATTAACAATTGCTTCCTGTTCATC
The DNA here is from genome assembly GCA_004024925.1 of Scalopus aquaticus. Classification (NCBI taxonomy): domain Eukaryota; kingdom Metazoa; phylum Chordata; class Mammalia; order Eulipotyphla; family Talpidae; genus Scalopus; species Scalopus aquaticus. Next base: position 146,217 of record PVIJ01000034.1, on the reverse strand, counting down.
CCATTGGTGGATTCCTCCTGACTTCTCTTCCCTCCTATTAATTATCTCATAGTCAACTGTGTCTCCTGAATTAGATTTTTTGATGGGTCAAGACATCTGGGTCCCCTTCATGGTACATGCCTGTTTTCCAATCCTGCAAGTTCTGCATCTTGAAAGGAACTGCAGAAACCAATCTACCCATGGTTGTTATAGGTGTTCAAAATATATCTGCTTGCTTCAGCAACTCAACTTGTATTTTGGAGGGACAAAAATGCCTTGGCAACAGAGGCTGAAGAATTCTTACTAACCCAGCCCCTCTAGAGTGCAGGGAAGAGAACAGGGAGAGCGTACAGCATTGTCCAACAATCCTCCAAGAAATGAAAAGCAAGGATAACCACAGCGTCTATGAAACTATGTCTCCATCTCCTTGTATAGGATTTTTTGTCTTATTTCCCTATGTAGTTTGCTTTTGTTTTTCTGCCACCCCAGAGGGACCCTTTTCCCCCCTTTATCATGCCACTGTCACCACAATAAAATCTATTTTCTCTCTAGTTCCTTATTATTCACAAGAGTCCACCTAGTGTCCGTCCATTGCATTGCAGCATAGACAAATAGCGTTTTCCATATGGCCATGAGAGTGGTTTTGTCTGGAGATATAGTTTTTGTAGAACAAGGTGAAACTGGCTCGCAAAAACCCAGCTGTGTGTCTAATATCCAAAGAGCTAAAAGTGACTAGAATGAAGAAGGAAATTTTGACAACATACCAATTTAATGGAGATCCAAAATGCTAAAAAGAAGCAACCAAAACTTAGCATTGATAGGAGAGAGGTCAGACTTGCCACAAACAGGTTTCCTGGGTCCCAGTATAAAGCCTTTACATGCAGAATCATGTCTTGCATTCACAGCAGTACATAAACTGGGTTCTCAACCACCATTGTGCCTTTGCAGGCCCACTTCTATAGTCTGTGATGTACATTATCAAATATGTGAATGAAGCACCAATGCATAAAGGGATTTGGTGACAACAAATAGTGTCAGTTGGTCCAGCATTAGAACTTCTCCTCGCTCGCCTCCTCTCCTGCCCCACCTTCAGTGTCCTTCTGCCTAGTACTGTTCATTTTGGCTCTGCCTTGCCAGGTGATCTCCACATCCTTGTCCCCTTGAAAGGTGGTAGTAAGTGTGCTCCCAGCCCTGTGCTAAACTGTATGGCTCCTTCCCATGATCTCAGTCCCTCCTAGTCCCCTCATCCTGCTTAATCCACCCTCCTTCTCTGCATTTTAGTCCGGGTCTCTTCTTGCCGGCGTCTCCAGGCAGCAATGATGGCTTCATCGTCCATTTCCTCCTCTTCCTCCCTGTCAGTGCTTCTCCGATACTGGCACCGTCGCCCTGAAGCAAACCTCCCTTCTTCTCTGTTTTCCATCTTCTCTTTCTCTCCCTCCTCTTCAGACCTCATGAAGCTCTGTGTGAATTTCCTCTTGGCTCCAAATTCAGAAAAGTCTGACTTGGACGATTCTTCCCCATCTTCCCAGTCCCTGGGCCTCGTCCAGCTTGGATCCCGGGGTTCTGGAGACTCTTCCCCTCCAGAGGGCTCAGGGGTCCTGCGGAAGAAATAGGGCTCTGGGCTCTCCTCTCGGGAGCTCGCGGTCTCACTGAACGTGGACCTGGAGAACTTGTGCATTTCCCTGCCCTCCTGGGTAGAGGAAGAAGAGAAACGGGAGGTGCTTCTTACGGAGTTACCACTGGCTTCATGGAAGGAGGAGGTATCCCGTTCCTCTGACTGGGATTTAGAGAACTTGTAGCTGGAGGATTTGGACTCTATCTCCCGGAGCAGAGAAGATCTGGTGTACTTCCCCCTGGAGCTTCCAGAACAATCACTTTGGGGAGATCTCTCCTCTGTCCTGAGCCCACTGAGCCACTTACTAATACTGTTATCTGTCTCTTTGTCAGATCTGCTGCCACCTCCATAGCCACTTCCAGGGACAGCCAGAGAGGAGGAGGTGTCTGTATCAGGTTTTTGGGAATTACTACGGGAAGAATACCGCAAGCTCCCTATGGCACTGTCAGTGTCCTCACCCCTGTCACCAGAGTCGTCATCATCATCTTCCTTCACCTTCTTCTTCTTGAAAAGTGTACTGCGTTTGTTGTCAGAGGCCAGCTTCTCCAGTTTATACTCAGACATCTTCTCCCTCAACTCCATTTGCATCTCCCTCTCCTTCCGGTCAAGTTCCTTTAGGTTGATGTTGTCGGCAAAGAGGCTATAGATGGGCTTGCTGGTCCCCCTCTCTTTGCCCCCAGTTCTTTCAGCCCTGGAGCTGGTAGCGGTGTTGGGTGACAGCACGGATGTTATGTCGCTGCTGGGTCTTGCCAGGCTTTGAGGTCGTGGACAACCACCCAGGGCAGAGCCACTCTGTCCACTGAGCATGGAGACATGGTCATCCCCCAGGCAGCTGGCTGCTGGTGCGACACTCATGCTCGCGGCAGATGGCGCGCGGGACAGCAGCAGCATTTCACTTTGCTTCTGTGCGAGAGTTTCACTGACTACATTGGCAATCCAGTTCTGGATACTGGCAATGGAAATGGTGTCTCCAGGCCCCACGGGTAAGTTTGGCAGGGGTGTGGTGGGGTTAGGAGTCAAGCAGCCCCCTATGTGGCTTACAGCCTGAGATGGATGGGAGCTACGGCTCTGGGTGCTGAGGAGCGATGCAGTGTCCCCATCAGCACTCACTGAGGGGGCTGCAGACCAGAAGGCAGACAAGGGGATGCTCCCACTGGCAACCGAACCGTCTGCCTCCCAGCTCCCCATGGACTGACTCTCCTCTAGCGTCTGCCGGCTTCTCTCCAACAGCTCTAGCCTCCGCTGTCTCTTCTTGGCTGAGGCTGTGTCCTCTGCCTTGCCAAGTTCCACGACCTCCTCCTTGTTCTCACTGCCCACCTTCTTCTGGTGCTTCAGCTTCCAGGCCTGGTAGGCCGTCAGGTTGACATCCGCGGGGCTCTTCTCTGCCTGCTCTGTGCCTTGCTCGCTGCTGCTGTCTCCTGCCTCCGAGTCTCTCTTGTGAAATCCAAATTGGATTCTCTTGATCTTCCACCTTTCCAGAGCAGTGAGCTTCTCCTTATTCCTGCTACAGAAGTTATAGAAGGAGCTGGCCTCCGAGGACACACTCTCCTTGTCATCCTCACTCACACTGCTCCCCACTTCAGAGTCCGTGTCCCCTTTCTCTCTCTTGCTCCTGGAGTGGTACTTCCGGGAAGCTTCCTTCTCGATCTCCAGCAGTCTCTGATTCCACATGTCCCAGGTGCTCTCCGTGGACACAGAGTGGGCGCGATGCCTCCCACCCTGCTTCTGGCGGCTCATCTCCAGCTGCTGCTTCAGGACCTGGATGTCATGGCTGCTTACGCTCTCTGAGCTGCTGCTCTCGCTCACCGTGTGCCTCCGTCTTCTCCCCACAAAGGAGCCAGCATCATTCTCCTCTTCCTCTTCCTCCTCCCTCCCCCACCTCTGGTGCCCTTGTGCCTGGTACCTCTCATTTCGGCTCTGCCAATCCCGGATGATGCTCTCCACGTCCTCATCCTCGGGGTCCTTCCCACCCCAGCCAGAGGAGGCTGAGCGCCTACCATCCCCACCCTGGGGGGCCTTGCCTGCAGGGTGGCCTTGCTCCTCCCACTGCTCATAGTGTTTCTTCTCATCTTCGTCGATGAGGGTGAGGGGTCTGGAGGCCTGACTGGCCTTTCCCACAGAGCAGCCGCTCAGGCGGCTGGCAGCATCGTCTTCCTCCTCCACGGTGAAGGCCTGCACTCTGGCCCTGACAGTACTCCCTGCATCCTCGCCCTCCGAGGCCTCATCTGTTCCCCCCTCGGGGTCATAGTCCTCTTCCCTCTCCTCCATCAGCTTCTCGTTGAGCTCCCGGAGCTGTTTCAGGAAGCCCTCGTTGGGGTAGATGGCGCGCTTTTTCCGTAGGGTCATCAAGGATTCTAGGATGGTCATGCTGTGGAAGATCATTAGGTAGGCGGCCACCAGCACTGCTGACCGGCTGATGCCCATCTCGCTGCTGACCAGGACTTTTCCTGAAAAGAAGACACAAGAGATAATGATGCCGCTTTTTAAAAAAGTACCATTTTGAAGTGTTGGGTTGAATGTGTTAGCTTCCTTTATGGTATCCCTCCGCGCTTACATCCAATCGCAGGGGCACACCGCTATTTCCACATTACAGATGTCAGGCACTGGTGAGACTACCCTGACTGGTGGAAATCCTTTCTGCTATGTCCAACATGGGCAGGAGGGCGGGTGGACACCGTCCCCACTTTTGAAACCCTGGAGTGCATTTTGACTTTCACTCACCACACTAAGCCTCAGAGGGAGGAGAAACGAAAGAATAGGGGAAAGAAAGGCTAAAAGAAATGTCAATAATACTGGACACTTCCAGGAAAAGAGAACTAGTATTCTCTCTCTCTCTCTCTCTCTCTCTCTCTCTCTCTCTCTCTCTCTCTCTCTCACACACACACACACACACACACACACACACACACACACACACACACACACACCCTCACTCCATATTTAGATCACTCTAATCTTTGGAAAATTCTTTCACATGTTCTGGGAAAGCCTACCTTTCTGTAACAGGCTTGCAGTGGCCATACTCTGGAAGGTCAATAGTGAACACATCTATATTAATCAGGCCTTTTATAAAAAAATCTTTAAGGTCACATATCATATCTTTTTTTCTTTTCCTGGCTATTACTGAGCCAATCACTATTGGAACATTTTTTCATGTTCTTTTACTAGCCATTCTATTCGTTTTGATTGAGTTCTTCTCTTTCTTTCTTTCTTTTTTTTTTTTCTTTTTTAGGAACTTGGGTCAGGATGGAACAAGAAAATTCAGGCTGTGACTGGCCCACAGGAGTAGAGTGGACCCCTTGCCCCTCACACTGGCTGCTAGACCTTCACTGACAACATCTATGCTTGCACTGTGGGTGGATATGTAACAAAAGAATTCAATCATCTTTTACATCAGCTGAAATTATAAAGCTTTTAAAAAACTGCTGTTAAGACATAGCTCTCTTGTAACATTTTTTAAAAAACAATAAGGAGAGCTTTACAAATTCCCACAAATGTTGTAGGTAGATAAAAGCTGTTCTTTATAGCCTAACAGATACCTTGACAAGCCTCAACTCTGCTATTCAATAGGTAAGGGAACCCCCTCTGCAGGGCATTCTTCGTACATGTGAACAACATGTCTTCTATGTCTTCATTCTATTGGTTGTTAAAATGCAGCCAGGACCCACCAAGACCTACCTGCCGACTCTCAGTGGACAAGTCTCCTCCACTTCTCACCTGGACTACAGTGATGACTCTTGTGCCCACTTTTCACCACCCTAGACTTCAAAGTCAAGGGAGTGAGTTTTCTGAAATGTAGCTCAGATCAATGTACTTTCAACCCCTTTGCCTTGGCCTTCAATTTCCTATCTGATGTGACCCCTACCCATCTAACCCTCATCCACCATGCAAATCCACACTCTCCTGGTAATTCCTGAACACACCACGCTTCTTCCACCATAGGATCTTTGAAGTAGACCTTTCCTTGGCCAGGAATGTTCTTCTTCCAGTTTTTCCCATGGTTAATTCCTTCTGATCATTCAGCTTCAATGCCCCTTCTCTGAGAGGTCTTCTTTCTCCCAGGAGCTGGCCAGCCTAATACATCATCCCAGTTATGGTCTCTGCCTCATATTGACCACCATCTGACTTTGTTCTTTTTCTATTCTTTTTAATATTCTCTGCTCTTATTACAGGTAAAAGTCAAAGGCCAGAAGCTTTGTCTACCATCACAGTGTCTAGAATGACACCAGGCACGAGTTAGCCCTCAATAATTTGCTGATGAATGATTGTCCTTCTCTAAATTGAGACAACAACCTTCTTAGGACAGAGACTGACAGACATGGCAGATCAACTGGAGGTGTTTGCAACATTCCCCAGGCTGCTTCTCCCCTGTACAATTCTAGCAGCCCAGAGAAGGTGGAAACCCCCGCTCCCACCCCTGTCCCCTGCACCTCTATATGTCAGCAGTGCTTCATCAAGGAACTCAGCAGCCTTCCGAAAATGCTGGGAGATGTCCACCTCAGGAAAGTCATCAACCTCCACGCCCAGGTACTGGATCTCCAGGCCAGTGTAGAATTCAGGCCCAGTATAGACGCCAGTGCCATGAGCAGCATTCAGGATGTGGGTAATTCCCAGCCTCTTCAGCCTCCCCTTGTTCACAGCCACACTCCTGGAGGGAAAGAGGCAGGGACAGCTTTACCAGGAACAGAGCCGGGAAGCAGGCATTATGCCATGACTGGAACCCACTTCATCAGGGTCAGGAGGGCCACAGCTTTGTGTGGGGGGGGGGTGCATGTCACTTCTCTGCTCCTGGATGTGTCTAGGCCTTGCTATAAATATGGTTATGAAAACAGGTGAGTGACTTGGCCCCAGCAGGAGAGAGAAGGGACTGGGACCTGGGCAGGAGAGTCAGGAGAAAGAGGAGAGCAAAACCTATGTGGAACAGAGCCCTTGTCTAAAATTTAAAATCCCATGCCTTGGGAATGGATATTCATCAAGACCCAAAAGTGGCAGACAAAAATAACAATGAAATTAGTGGTGTTTCACTTTGATCTGGCATGCTATATTTTCATAGTCCTTCCCATGCATTATTTTATATTATTTCCATAGGGAACTTAAGAGGTAGAGAGAACAACTCTTATATCTTCATGACTATGTTGACAGAAATTTAAAACACCTCTGATAAAGTTCTCCTTTCAGAAACCAAGGACTGCTAGAAAATATTAGTCTTCACATTATGCCTATTTTAGAAGCTTAATTGAAACCTGCATTTTAAAAATGAATATATGGATGAATTGAACTGTACTTTAAAAAAAAACTTAATTTCCATTAAAGCAGAAATTATAAGGTTGCAAAAACCTATTACTTTTACTCCCATTTTAAGATTGCAGGTATAAATCATGACTTCCCAAAACTGAAAAGAGTAAAAGACTCTGAACGAGTACAAGTGTTTTGGTTTCTAGATCAGAGCTCTTTTTGTTGCAGCTGAGTAAGTGGAGCTTAGTTGGAAGAGCCTGAGAGGGCTGCCTAAGCAGGAGCAGCTGCCTTTAGCTGGGGGCGTCTGGAGGAGCCTGGGGTCCCTGGTGACTGTTTCTAATTCTACAGATCTAATTAGAGGTCACTGAGGACTTGGTGCCCAGCTATGAAAATCAGGTTCTGGGCAACTAATTACCCCATGGTGAAGTACAAAATAGTCCAAAGCTATTTTCCCCACTGCCTACCCTGGAAGTCCTAAATTCCCTCCCTTGCTTCTGGAGATATGGGTGATTATGCTGAGAGAACACTTTATTAATTTGTCAATGGATCAACAAAATTAGTTTCACAAATCAGCCTATTAGTACCAATTATGGACTGGCAAGACCCAGAAGGAATAGATATGAGTGAGTTGTATTTTATTTTGCCCTGAAAACCACTGACAAACTTTTTAAAAATAAGTTTTTCTAATTATAAAAACAATTAATGTTTACTATAGGAAAACTGTCTAACTCTAAAGAAACCTAAAAAAGAAAATGAAAATCATTGATAGCACCACCTCCAGACAAAAGTACTGTTAACATCTTATCACGTTTGTTTCTAATTTGTCCTGTGCAAAAGGATACATATAAGGTAAGCTGTGTATCTGCATGCTATTATATGCACATTTGCATATTTTGGCAAATGCCAAAAATCGTTATGTTAATGACTCTGAATGTTTCATTATATGGTGGTGGGGATGATGGTGATAGTGGGGTGTGGGTTGGCAAGTCACTGTGACAGGAAGGGAGGTCCAGATAAAGCACCCAAGGGGAGGGAGAGCAAGACCATGACAGAGAGCCCTGGCAGGAGGAAGGAGGATAAGGAACAGTGCCAGCTTTTACCTGGGGGGTCCCTGTGTGAGGGTAAGTGAGTGGGGCCTTCTTCCAAGTTGGGGGCTGGGTGAATGGTCAGGCAGCCTCAGTTTGCTGTACAGAGCTATTGGGCCTTTGTGAAAGCTGCAGGAATTTCCTTTCTCCCAGGCATCACCCAGAGGGGTAGGACAAAGGGTGACCACCTCCTAGCAGTGAGACTCACTTCTCGGCTATGAAGACGTTGGGCCAGACCTCATCCACCTCATTCCAGGGGGCCTCTTGGCGGTCTTGGAGCAGGGCCCGCTGCAGGTCGAGGATGCACGGGGTGTTGTACAGGCTGGTGTCATCCATCTTCTCCCGGACACGGTTGTACAGGTCCTCTACCAGCAGCTGCTCTGCGGACTCCAGCATGCCTGGACACTCGGCCTCAGCTCTGGCCCTCTGCGGCTTGAGTTCTGAGGGCACAAGCAGAGTTCTCATCATAGAGACAGGGACTCAGCAGCCTTCCCTGCTCCATGGGAGAACCCATTCTTGGCCAGTTTACTGTCAGGATTCTGGGCATGGGTCAAAATGCCACCAGAACTTCTGGGAAGGACTTAACAGAGACTTGGGGAGCGGGGGACACACTGGTCTGTACATCCGTAATGCAGATGAGCAGTTCGGGTGTATAGGGGTGTGTGAAGGGACACCAGCTTCCCTTGGTCCCTGCCATAGTTTTCTAAAACTGGCTGACACTTTTTTAGAGCAAGGTCCTTAAGAACCTGCTTCAATTCATATTTATAATTCCCACAGTGCCCCACGCAAAGTGGATGCGCCAACGCATTTACCAAATGAAAAAACGTCACTCTTCATAATGTCATTCACTCCCTTAGTTTGACTTTTTCATATATGGAATGCAAATAACACTGGGAAAAGGAAACCAGTCAGTGGGCATTTATACTAGATCACCTTGAAATACACATTCAATTTACTAATTTATATCAGAGATTGTCTGCTCCTCTCAGTATAAATGCCTGTGATTCTCAGCCTTCCAGCATACCAACAGGAGGAAAACAGGGGAAAGCACTTGGTAACCAAAATACTGAATAGAGAGAAGAAAAAAGAACTGGGCAGGAAAGGAGTGCCCTCCATGTTCACCATAGCTTCTTGCCAGTACCATCTCTCCCCAATGGGTGAAGAGCGGCCACATTTGGCAAACAGAGTGGGCCCAGAATGAATCTGGGCAGGTGTTTGTATACCAGCTGGCTGCTCCAGGCCTGTGGACCCAGGAGTCCTGGATTCTGCAAGGGGACAAGGCCTCTGTTAGCCCACAGATCCTCTTCTCTCTGCCTCAACCATGCCAGCAGAAGGGTCCCTACATCCCTGCACCAGGGCTCAGCTCTAAATGTTCTCTGATCTCCATTTTATTTATTTATTTTTTATAGTTTATTTGTATATATATATATATATATATATATATATATATATATTACATCACATCTCTGTTCATTCTATTTTTTTTTACAATGCTTGATTTCTTTTCTCAGGTGTATTCCCCCTAGAATTTCCACCACCAATTCACCCATGCACTATCAACATAGTCCCTGTGTTCTTCCCGCCCTTGTTTTGAGCCCTCTCCCTCCCCCTCCCCTGCATAATGTCTCTGATTTACAGCTGTCTGTTTAATTTTGTTTTGTTGTTGTGGCTTTTTATAGTTATTGTTTGGGGTTTTTTTTCCCCCCAATCCCTTGTTTGGTTCCCTTATATTCCTCCTGTAAGTGAAACTGTTTTAAAAGCAGACAAAGGAAAACATCTACAATCCCAGAGTGGTATTTTGTTTAAAAACAGGTGACAGTGTTCCTGGTTTCTGCTTCTCAGTTTCCCCCAGAGGGTAAATGGAAGTTGTCAGGTTTTTTCTGCCCTCCCGCCATTAGCATCAATGATCGACACCTGTGGTCTTACACGTGTGCCTGATGGTGGCACCTGGAGTAGGGCGTGGACATGCGTGAGTGAGCGCACCTGAACCAGGAGACTGAGCATATAAGGAGCGCAGCAGCAGAGGCCCATAAAAAGACCACAAGAGAACACCAGAGCGAAGATTTGCCCAGGGCTGCCTGTCCCCAGACGCCCCTGCCTTCCCTATACCTAGTTGCCTCACTACTAATGGTGTAGAAAGATCATTAAAAGCCTGAAAAAGCCGCTAAGGTCTCCGGGACCCTCCTTTACCCATCTGCCCAGATCATAGAAAGCCGCTCTGTGCCTTGCTGGCGCTACACCCCCCTGGCTCTCCTGGGCTCCTACAGAGCAAATGTGAAAGATTCTCTTCTACCCACTCCTACTGAAATAGCTCTTCTTTAATCCATGTCAAAAAACCAACCAACAAACTCCCAAAGCCTCATTAAAGTATACAGCACTGTCTTCTTCATCTATTTCTATAACTGGTGGTTGTTTTGATTTCTTCCCTTTCCAGTTTAAAAAACGAATGACCCCGCCCCTCATCCCCAACAACACTGTGACTTTCCTAAATCTCTGGGTCATGCCTCGACTTGTTCCATCCCATCTCTCTCCCTGCATCAATTCCTTACTTCCTCCACCTGAGGTCTCCTCAGCACACAGCAAACCCACGATTTGCTCGCCAGCACTCATGCTCTCAGCTGTGGCATAGGCGATTTTTATAAAACCAGGGGTTCTTCAATGTACACTTGCACCCACTGATCTCTAGTCAAGGGCAATGTTTTGAAATATCCCTGGATATGTTCTCCTCTCTCCACAATATACATCTAATTCTTCTCCCACCCTTTAGTTATTAAGACTAACGAAACATAGGCCTAATGCCCCAGAGAAGGGGTGTGGCGATCAGAGCTAGAAAGAAACAAGGCATTGCTCTAAGATTCATTCCAAGTGTGGAGTGTCCATAGCAGTCTACAGGCTTGAAAGTGATGCTTTCAAAGAGAAGAAATGGTTTTCTTTCACACTATCTAAAGCTGGATTTTTACTTATTGAGGACAGAAGCATAAGAGTAGTCCAGGGACTGAAGCAGAAAGCAGGGAAGAGAGTATAGAAGGAAAAGGAAATTTCTACCCACATGGGGGAGGAAATGAGTTTCCAGAGGTAGAGTAGTGCTGGGAGCAACCTAGAGAAAACCAGACCAGGGGGAAGAACCTGCAGGGTTGTGGGGTCCTGGCCTGCTTGGGAGCAAGATAACAGAGACCTCAGGTAAGTAGTAAAAAACACAGTAAAAAAGCAGAAAGGTGTGAGAAGATGGGGCCCCTCAGGTGCCCAGAGCAATCAGCAACAGAAGATAGAATTTCTGGTCCCCATGAGATGACCAGGAGGTCAGATGTCCACAACTACCGTAGTGGGGACCCCAAGGAACTAGGGGACTGAGAGAGACCTAGGATTATGGAGAAGCAGCAGCATGCATGGTTCTCATGACTGAGAAGACCAGGGATGAGACCGTGGCCACTAGTGGTGGGTGCCAAGTGAAGCCCAAAGGCCAGCGGGTCCCTGCTCCATCATCAGTGCTGCCATACCCCACCCGCCCACCACCAGTGAGAGAGACACCCCAGGAAAGAGAGGAGACAGGGGAAGAAAGAAATCATGCAAGATTACATGTCCAAAATTGATGAGGAAAGAAATATACCCAACCCAGATGAGTATCTTTGAATGAAATATAGTATGCTTTCTGCTCCAGAAGTCACTGTGGAAATATCCACATCTCTCTCCATTTTCCCTGGCTCCTCCCCGTGCATACTTCACTTCGAAAACCATCTTGAAGGACCAGAGGAAATACAGCTCTGAATCTAGACATTCACAGAACAGAACTCTCTGGATGTTCCCAACTATATCTTGGGCTATGGGGTCTGCATCTCTGCATAAGCCACTCCTGGATCCTGAAGCTAACTGAAGGACTGCATGGGAAGGCCAGGGGCAGTTTGCAGTCAACAGACTAGAGAACTGTTTATACCAAGGTGTGACAACTTCCACCTCTATCCTGTGACAGTTAATAAGAAGGGTTGTCAGAGTTGCCTTCTTAATGAGATAGGAAGCATCTGAGAAATATATCAATTCCAGATGACAGTGACACCTTCTCAAGGTGCCACCTCCGGATGACCATCTCACTTCCCCCACCCAGCTTCTGTTGGGGGCATTACCTTCACTGATGATCTGTTTAGCTGCAATTGCCGACGACAGGTGAATGGGCTCCATGAAAATGCTCTCTGTCTCTGCATCAGAAACCATCGAGGACCTAAGAGAAGCGTATCCATATGAGACAACTCTGGGCAATATATGAATAGGGGCACTAAATAAGAAACTTGGATCTGGGGGGGTTGGGTAAACCAGGTAAAAAGGGTCAATTGTACAGTGAAAGATGGAATTAGACTTTTGGTGGTGAACTTAATAGAGTACATATGAATATTGATTTATAATGATGTACACCTGAAAGCCATATAGTGTTATAAATCAATGTTACTTCAATAAAAATAAAAATAAAAACCTGGATCTGATTTTAACCACAAGTAGAAAACAATGAAAGATAAAAGGAATGCTTTCTTGCATTTAGGGGTGCCGGGGAACCTGAGCAGGGAGATGCTGAGTGTCCTGTGGTTCAGTCGCCTGTCTGCTTCAGGCCAAGCAGGCATCTTTGCCTGGTGAGTTGATGTCTAATGATGTAATAAAAATGCGCCAATCTAGGTTGAGGAGGGATGTGGCTGTGCTTTATCTACTGTGCTCCCACCCTTGGACATCTTGCTGTTCATTTTTTTCTCTTGTCCTCTGTTCCTCCGCTATCAGTACTGCAAGATGTCCCTCACTGTGTCCCTACCAGGGTTCTGCTGGATGGACGGGTGGGTAGACTGCCGCCATTCCCTCTGTGCCCCATTTCTTCTCCCTGCTCATAAAGGAAGGGGCTAGTAATGAAGGGCTGGCACAGCACCAAAGGAAATGCAGAGTCCCGCTGCGCTCCTGGCCAACAGCCTCTTAGAGGTTAGCCCGTCGGGTCACCTTGCTGACGCCGCATGAAATCAGACAAGCTGCCCCGTGGAGTCCTGTTCAAATTCCTGATCCACAAAAAAGGAGCAATATAAATCATTGTCTTAAAATTTGGGGCAGTTTTTGAGCAGAGATAGAAAATGGAGACTGTGCTATTTCAAGGGCTAAGTGAATTTTGAGCAAATGCTAAGGTATATTTCTCCCTAATAATGTTATAGAACTTAGTAAATCTCAATGAGCCACCCAAATTTGCTGTAGTTGGGAAGTGACAATAAATGATACCGACATGCGACAGCAAGCCTGGCCACTGTGCCAGACCCTGTGACATTCTGAACTGGGAATTAAGGGCTGACTTATTTTCTGATACCCACATATCATAAAACTAGAGCCAGAGCCTCAAACTTTATAAAAATGTGAATCATGTTTGCATTTCAGCAATATTTAGAGAATTTTATTCTTCCATTTCTTAATAGTTAATATGATGTATATAGTCTTTCCTCACTATTCTGAGGGTGCTTGCCTATAAAACGGTGCAGTATTTGCATATAACCTACGCAATGCTCCTGTACACTTTAAATCAACCCCTTTACTTATACCTCTACAATGTAAACATTACATAAATAATTGTATACTATGTTGTTTATAGGATAATGACGAGGGCCAAAAGCCTGTGTATGTTAAGTACAGACCTGCCTATCATAGGTCTAAAAATTACATAATATGTCTTCCCAATCCTGTTTGATTGAATCCGTGAATGTGGAACCTGATATGGAGGACCCATCTGTACTGTTAGTAATAAAACAATTACTGTGTTTATTAAGGGTCAGAATTATGTAAAATTTTTGGGGAAAAAGCTCAGAACAAAACTGTGGTAGGGTAGTTAGCAGAGAAATCTCATGTTAAGTCAGGGTAATAAGCACTTCCTTCCCTTCATTTCTCCCACAAGGTCCCTTTGCTTTGCTCCTCTGCAGGCCCAGGGGTGCTGCATCTCAGATCCCTCTTCCAAGCAACTGACACAGAGATAAATGAAAAGGAGTGGCTGGAGGAGGCCTCCCCTGTCAGGAGTGTAGAGGGGTGGGCAGGTGCTCTGCAGCTGGTACCCTCAAGATTCCGCCCCCGCCCCCAACCGTTTCTGTCTACCTGCCCAGCCTGATGGCGCCATTTCCCTAAGCAACTTCAGTTGGTGTGGATTTGTTTTCACGTGAAAAATGAGATTCTGTCCTAAACAGACTAAACTCTGAGGTTTTGACTTTAATAAGGGAGAATTTGAAATTAAAATTAAAAAATACAAATGACTGTGAAACATCCTCCTTCCTCATGGGTGGTGCAGACTGAACTTGGGCTGAGAGTCAGCGATTGGAGACCCAACACAGGACACTTTTGAAAAGTTGGTGTTTTGTGATTGGGAAAAAGAGGGACAGACTCCCTCCCCAGCCCTGTGTCTGTTCTTGGCTGCCCATGAAAAAGTGTGAACAATGGTAAACTAAGCTTCACAATGTGGAGTGCAGAGTGTGAATTATAAGTGCTTTCCGGAGTCAACTGCTAGAGAGATGTAAACCTAATGAATTGTTTTGCCACAGACACAGTTTGCTAAGTCTGCAGGAGCCATGGGAAAGCACCCGAGTGGGGAGGGAGCTGCTCCTTCCTTTTCCATGGAAAAGCAGGATTGCAGAGAAAGAGGAACCTAACCACAGGCCTGTTCATATTGGCAAGGCCAGTGAGACGGCGGTGGGGTTTTGATTTATGACCACATCAGCGCCTCCTGGAGCCTACCTGAGCTGGAGTGAGATGCTACTCGCCCAGATTAGGAGGCAGCCAGTGTTGTCTATTCAAAAAGACAGGCGGGGAAGAGGGTGGGAGGAGAAGAGAGGATCTAGGATCGATATACACCTCATCATAGGATCAGGAAATAGCAGCTAAAGAGCCTTGAGGGTGAATTGCAAGCGAAACAATAAAGCAGGTTTGATGGACTTCCTAACTGAGAGCGGGAGAGTGGGGCAGCATTTTTAAACCTGTGTTTTTTCAAAACTGCAGACTGTGACCCTTTAGTGTATCAAAATCAATTCCATGGGTCATGCTTAGCTCTGAGAAAAAAGAAAGGAAGAACTATAACACAATAGCACCATCCGTTGTGAAGCAGAATTTTGTGAAAACTTTCCTGACACTTTCCTATGTATGCTCTAAATTGAGATGGAAATGGTTTCTCCAACTGCATGTTACAGTTAGCAAACTTTCAAAGCCACTGTTTTAAACCAATTGCTAGGCTGTTCAGACACAAAAAGGAGGGAAATTGGGGTCCTTCTGCCCAAAAAGCCGATCATTTCCTTTCAAGGAAGCCCTTGGAAGTGAAGGAGGCAGAGGCCCAGGATAGGGTGTGTTTCTCGGTTTAGCTTTTGTGCGCTAGGAACAGGTTTCAGAGCTTCCTCTAAGTGCTCATTCACTTCAGAGAAAGTGACCGCCCAGGCAAAGCTCAGCCTCTAAGGATGGATGGAGAGAAGTCAGTAAACTAAAGAAAATCGATTTTTAGCAAGCTGTTTCCTGCAGGCTTCCTGAAAGAGCCGGGGGTGGAAAAATCTCCACGGAAAAAGAAATATAAAAGAGAAAGGCTGATAGGAGGAGCCATTTCCCAAGGACACTCAGACAGAACACTCCTGTCCCCCTTCCTGCCGTACTGCCACCACCAGGCACACAGGGCTCGCTGCAGGAAAGGCCAGCAGAGCAGTTAATGACCCTGAAGATGGTGGGGAAGTGCTGCCAGGAGAGATACCTGACAAGATCTAAATTCCAAAACATCGCAAAGACGTGAAAATGCCCACCTAAAAAGCCAAAGCAAGAAATCAAGGGAAGCAGAAAAACATTCTTCAAGTAAGAACAAGAGAGACACTGAGCCTTTATTTGGAAAGGAAGTGAAACTGGTCTTAGGGAAGGAGAAGAGGCAGAGGTGGGCTCCAGATCACCTGCATGGGGGGCGCTTGGGGGAGACAGTCTCATTATAAGGGAGTGAAGCCCTGCCTCGAGGTTGGTTCACATCACAAGCTCACTGATGTCATGGTTTGTGTTATGTGGGTATCTGGGGGGTATGATGGAGACAGCGTTTATGGGGGATGGGTCCTGCCAAGTTGCCCCTCAGGACAGGGGTAGGGGCAGGGCAGGGGGAGGTTTAAACTATAGTGTCAGCCTGTGAATTCCCTAGGGAAATTTGCCTCACTGGGAGATGGAGGGGTCACTAGCCACAGGTTTTCCTCCAGAGGGAGTATCTCTTAGTAACTAGGTTTGAATTTAAGGCACTTGAAGTCAGTGCTGATAGGCAAAAATGAAAATGACACCTCTATCCACTAACTACATACTTTTTTCAGTTTCTTCATTCACCTAAGGATGAGATTTACAGAGAAGGCTGAAATGTTAAGTCTCCCTGCCAGGACAGATCATTTCTGAACTTATTCAAGTTGGTTGGCAGTGACTGTTGGCATCTAGTGATGGAGTTTTGCAAGGTC
Organism: Scalopus aquaticus; assembly: GCA_004024925.1. NCBI lineage: Eukaryota > Metazoa > Chordata > Mammalia > Eulipotyphla > Talpidae > Scalopus > Scalopus aquaticus. The sequence continues at coordinate 129,853 of PVIJ01000034.1, read as the reverse complement.
TTGTGCTGGTTCCCCAAAGAATACACTTAACGTCTCCCAGGCAGGCACTGGATCAAGGACAGTGCATTGAATGGTGCCCACCCCTCAACGTGTCTCCCATATTCTCTGAATCAATTTTATTTGGAAAAAGGGAGTTTTGATGATTAATTAAGGATCTTGAGATGAGATTAAGTTGGGCCCTAAATCCAAAGGCAAGTGGCCTTAAAAAGGACATGTTAAGAAGAGACAGGAGAGAGCCATATGAAAATGGGAGCCACGGCTGCAATTATACTGCCACAAGCCAAGAAACCCACAGTCTGCAGAAGCTAGGAAGCAGCAAGAAAAGGGTCTTCCCTAGAACCTGCCAAAGGAGAGTGGTCTGACTGACACCTTGATTTCAGACTTCTGGCCTCCAAAACTGGGAGAGAGTGTATTTGTGTCATTTCTTAGCCATTCAGTTTGTGGCAATTTGCTGCAGTCACCCTAGGAAATTAAGAGTGAGAGGTCATTGGTGGTTATTTGCTGACTCAGCACACAATTTAATTTTTAAAAGGCTCAAGCCCTTAGCTGAAGAGATAAAACAAGAAGGATGGAATTACAGGCACTTATTAAGTACAGGGAAGATTGTTCAGGCTGGGGATTGATGGCAATAGGTAATGATCTATTGCTTAGAGTGATCTGTTGCTTGTGGCAGAATTAGAGAAATATGGTGTTTTAACTACAGTATGTGGGACTCTAGTTAAGTAAAAAATTGTTTACACCTCGAGTTACTGAAAGGAATTGGTTGCCAGATAGCTTTCTCTAGAAGGAAAAGGGAAGAGAATCACTGTTTATCAGATAACTAATATGCCTTTACGTGTAATTTATACACATGTAAATATCATCTATGGCACTTACATGCACATTTAATTTCTGCCACTGGGTAAAACTGGTATTCCCATTTTATGATTTAGTAATTGATGCAAGTTCTCACGGCCAATAAATGGGAAAGCAGACATGACCTCAGTTTTACCACTGAAGTTCTTTCTACCAGGCTGCCTTCTAGAAGAGGGGCTTATTTCTCCTTTCATAGTTTAAAAAAATGTTTTTGAGGTATAATTTAATACAAACTGTACACATTTAAAATGTACTGATTGATAAAGTTTGAGACCTATATACCTGTGAAATATCATAATCCAGACTGTAAACTTATCCCTCATCCCACAAAGTTTCTGCAGGCCCCTTTAAAGGTCTCCCTCTATTGATTCTGCCTTGAACTCCCTAGGCAACCCCTGACCTTTCTGTCACTATAGAGGTCCATTTGTATTTTCTAGAATTTTATATAAATGGAATCATATGGTACTACTATTTAATCTTACTGATTTCATTTAACATATTTATTTTGAGATTTATCCATATAATTCTAGGAAATAATAGTTTTCTCTTTTCACTGCTGAATAGTATTCCAGTATAGAAATATACTACAATGTAGTCATTCATTAGTAGTAGTATATATCTATACTGGAATACTATTCATTCATTAGTGGACATCTGGGTTGTTTCTAGGCTATGAAAATTCATGTACAAATCTTTGTGTGGACACAGGCTTTCATTTCTGTTGGGTAATACCTAGGAGCAGAATGACTGGATTGTATAGGTATATGATTAGGTGGGTGTTTAACTTTTTAAGAACTTGACAGTTTATAAAATAGTTGTACTACACTATAGTCTCACCAGCAATGGGGTTGTTCCAGGCTTTCCACATTCTCACTAATGTTTGGTATGGTCAGTCTTTTTAACTTAAGATATTCTAGTAGGTATTCTCATCGAAGTTTCAATTTGCATTTCCATAATGATTAATGATTTTTAGCACCTTTTCATGTGTTTATTTGTTATCTGTATGTCTTCTTTGGTGAATATTTATTCAAGTTTTTTGTTAATTTTCCAATTGGGTTGTTCCCTTAGTATTGGGTTTTGAGAGATTTTGTTTATAATTTGAATACAAGTTCTTTATCAGGTATGTGATTTTCAAATATTTTCTCTCAGCCTGTGGATTGCCTTTCCAATTTTAAAGACACTATAGATTCATTCATCTGGGCTGTTTAGGCCTGGTTCAGTGTAACGAGACTGGAGGCATGTTCATGCCCCTCATCCGGGACCTCCTGCCCTAACTGCCCGCTGCCTTTTCTGAGTTACTGCAGGCAGTGCGCATCCCGCCCAGACACAGTTCTCCCGTGGGCAGGGCTCTGTGTGCATGCTGGCTCCCTGGCCAGAGGACCTGCCCCTCTTAGCAGGGCCTGTGTCTTAGATTCCTCTTTCTCTACCACCCACAGCTTCCCATTCCCAGGGGTCTTCACAAAAGCCAATGTAGCTATTAGAATTTATACCTCAGGTTTTATGATGATCATGAAGAAATGGCCTATGATGTATACAGTGTGGTCACCTCTCTTAAAAATTTCTGAAAAGGGCTAGCCAGTTTGGGACCAGCTTCTAAAACCTGATAGCTAAAGAGTATACACAAACCAAGAAGGATATCAAAACCAACAAGATTCATCAGGAGTCACTGAAAATCAGAGAAGACTTGAGCTGGATGGAGGACCACGCTTTTAGGATGTTCAGCCTGTTCCACATGGATGTGGCACTCGCAGGCTCTCTTGCCCTGGAGGGGACTAGCTGCTGGCAGTACTAAGGCCTGAACATCCTTGAAACATCCCTATTAATAAATGCTTTTGTCCCTTGGTGGGCTAATTTGATGTGAAACCAGAAGAATGAATTCTGCTTCCTACCTCTCCTTGTAGTGACCTTCAGTCCACACTATTTGCCTTCCCCATACAATAATCTGAGAAGTTCAATCCCACCCAAGTGGTTGGACTTAAAAAATGCAGTGTTTAAAAACATACCCACCAGACTATCTATCTAGCACACTGTTAATTAGACAGTCCATCATATTGTTTAAACATTCTGTTCTTAATGACTGTGAGCTGCTATGGTATTTGAGTGCTTCTGTCTTGGTATGCCATAGGACAGACATATGTTGAGCTTTAATTGATACCATGAAATAGTTTTCTAAATGGTTATACTAATTTGCACTCACACCAGCAACAAATGTGAGTTCTAGCCATTTCATATCCTCATTAATATTTGCTATTGTTGATCTTTAACTTCAGATAATCCAATGAGTATATAGTAGCATTGAGTTGTGCTTTTAATTTGAATTTGTTATATATTTTCTGTTTTTTTATGGATTTCTAATTTAATTCTCCAATTGTCAGAGAACATGTTTTGGATTATTTAAGCATTAAAAATTTGTTTTAATGCTCTATGATAAATATTCCACATATATTTGATACATAATATATCCTGCAGTGTTAGATGCACGTTCTATAAGTACTAATTATGTTAATTTTCCTATTGTTTTGTTCAAACTTCCTAATTTCATAGTGATGTTTACCTCATTCTATCGACTGCTGAAATCATTTAAAAATATATACATTTGGCTACAATTCTGGATTTTAATTTTTCTTCAATTCTGTGAATATTTTGCTTTGTATATTTTGAGGCTGTGTTATGAAATAGTTGTATCTTTCTTGTGAACTGAGCCTTTGATCATTATGAAATGTCCCTCTTTGTCTCCATCAATGCTTATCTTAAAGTTTTCTTTGATACCAGTCAATAGCTTCAGTGGCTTGCTTTCAGTTAGTGTTTGCAACTATGGCAGTTTTTATTTTCCAAAGATGGTCACATATTTCCTTCCCAATGGCTTCCTTTATAGTGTGACTTTGATACTCTTTCAATGGAGTGGTAGAATCTCTGTTACTTTTGAACCTCTGTTGTCTTTTGGGTGACTTCTGAGACTAGATCACGAGAATCGTGCACTTATTCTTGACATGTCTTGTTCTAGGGGATGCTAACTTTGGAATTTTGCTAAAGGTGATGGGAAAATTCAAAATGGCCCACATGGAAATGTCATATGGAAAGACCATGTTAGGTGTTCTGGCCACCACCCCAGCTGAAATACCAACACAAAGTACCACAACATGGAAAGATGCCTCCATGATGCCAGCCCCCAGTTACTATCACCTCTAGCCTTAAAATCATCCCCAATCTTCAAGTCTTTCTAGCTGAGACTCTAGGCATCTTGGAGCAAGGACAAGCCATACCACCATATCCTATTCATTTTCCTGATTGTGAACAGGTTGAAATGATTGTTTGAAGACATTAAGTTTTGAAGTCACAAGCAATAATAACGGGAACAGTGTTGTAAAAGCTTCCTATCCTTTGCTAACCTTTCAATGTATTTTTATGGTATATCTCTTACAAATAGTAGAAAGGCTTTCTAAAATATCGAACCTGATAATCTTTGACTTTTAATTGGAGTATCTAGTCTATTTGTGTTTAATGTAATTACTTATAAATGTGTCTAAATCTATCATCCTACTATTTTCCTATATTTATTATACATTTTATATATTCTTTTATTCCCCTCTTCTTTGTTGCCTTCTTTTGGATTGATTGTATTTTATTTTGCAGCCTCCCCTCACTAGCTTGTTAGTTATACATTCTGCTGTGAAACCTTTAACAATCACACTAGAAATTACAACCTGCATCCTAGACGTCTCATCCAAATTTACAGTTTCAGATAACCTCTCCAAATAATGGAGCCTAAACTACTAGAACATGTATATAGGGAAACAGAGAAATAAATCTAGATCAAAAATTATATCTAAGAAGAAACTTGAGTGTGGTTTCTCACATACGGAATTGTCTCATGTATGGAGATCAGAAAACTATTTTTTTTTGGAGGGGTTATATTTTCAAAGAAACCATGAGCCTTAAAAAACTGGGGACCCTAAAACAGCCGTGAGGCCCCAAATTTCCTTGTGCAGGAAACAGTCTGCAAGAGCTACACAGCAGGTCAGCCAATAACGTTTTGCACAACGTCATTTTATTATAATGTTGATAAGAAAAAAAAATCCTGGCAAATGTTGAACAAATCAAAGTTTTTTGAGGGCCTGGTTTCATTATACATCCTTTCACTTAAAGTTGCAGTTTCCAAAAATCTATTGACATATGAAGTGAGAACTTATTGTACAGCCTTCAAAGAAGACACACTCTCCAACCTTGCTTCAGATGTGGCAGTGGAGGATAACAGAGCAGGTAACAAGCCCAGGGGGTGGATATGGAGGCCACAGAGAACAGCAGACAAGGGAATTGCACCCTGACAGGCAAATCAGGGTCAAATATGGGAGATCTTCCCTCTTCTGGGACAAAAGTGTTCATTAATTAATTGGACTGAGGGCAGCTGTGTCTCCCATTCCTCTTTTATCTAATTGGAGAGCTGTTTTTGCAGTTTCCCTGAGGAGACCATGAGGAGCTGCACTTAGACCCGAGGAGAGGATGCACACCCTCCAGAGAATCTGGCTTTGAACGCTATGCAGCAGCTGGTAGGTGAGGTCTGGGTTCTCTCCCCTGGGAGGCAGTAAGTGTGTTCTGTGAGTGGGACTAAAAGACAACATGAATATTAACTGCCTAGAGGGGTAGCTGTGGCTGAGAAGCTACGTATTAACAAACCTGTTTCCTCTTTTTCTTGGGCTCAAGGACTTTAATTTGCATCCTCACAAGAAAGCACAGGCTACGCTGAGTTCCAATCAATGGAATATGAGTGGAAGCAAAAGGGCCATTTGCAGGCCCTGGCCCATAAAATAAAAACCTCCTGAGAGACACTTTGTGCTCTCGCCCATTTTGTCTTGATGCCTGTGTGTGTGGTCATCTTAGAAGCTGGGCCTTAAAATGGAGGATCAACAAGAGAAAAGGAACCCCAGGTACTGCTCGCAGCTCAGGTACCTGCTCTGGAATGTGAGTGAGAAAGAAATGGCCGTTTGCCATCACAGAGACCATGACCTGCTCACTACACAAAGCTGGCCCCAGCCCAGCGACACACAAACCACCTCTGCGATGCCTCAGGCATAGAGGAGGGGAGGGGTACATTGAAATCTCTCAATCCTGATTGTTTTCTAAGTGGGAAAATAATGTTGAGCTTTAAAGGAAAAGTCCCTGAGCAATTTGGACAGTGTTCATGAGGGATGAACAACAGCCCTGGTCCCATCTTGCTCTAATGGGTGAGACTTTTGGGCCCTGAAAAGCAGATGCCAGGAAGACCCTAGAATAAAGGAGGAACTGTAAATTTCTCAACTAGAATCATAGATACTTTGAAGTAACATCTCCTTGGGATACTCTGGTTTGGTCTTTCTTTTTCCCTTTTCATAGATAAGGAGACACAAGCTCAAGAGTTAAAGTGAATCATCACATGAACTGGGCAATAGAAGTGTAATTAAAGGTCAAGGTCCTGCTCTCAGTTATGGCAGAAGAAAATGGCCAGACACACACACTATTGTTCTAGTGGGCAATTAAGCCACCCTTTGGTGTCTCATGAATTCTCTTAAAATTTTATGCATGTTTTCATTCCTCATAATAATATTCCTTAATGATTTCATGTGAAAGTTACTTTTAAATGAGTTGCCAGTAATTAAGAGGACTTTGTAGGAAGAGGCATCATATTTACCTACCCCTGGGCACATTGCCACTCCTCTGCAGGCATGCCCATATCCTGGTTGGAAAGACAGCTTGTTCACAGTTGCAAAAATATTTTAGTACAGTAATGGGCCTCTTCCCCTCCTGATGCTTTTTCAATCCATGGTCTACTATACCATATCCACCCAACCTCAACTCCAGTGAAAAAAGCCCCATCCTCCACGTAGACCTGTCAAACTCCTACTCATTCTTCAAGGTTGAGACCCACTATCACCTTGGACGCCTCCTCTGATTTTTCCAAGTCCAGTTGTTCCTTTCCTAGCCCACCACATACTACACGCTGGGCATACTAATTCTAGACCCACCGCGCCTCTCTGCAGGGCAGTCTGTCTGCATGTTTGCCTCCTCCAGAAAGTATGACACAAGCAAAGTACTCAGTAATGTTTGCTGAAAGAGTGAGCTTAATGTAGTGGCTCCCAGGGGCCACTTCTCATCAGGCTTTTAAGCCCCACCCTGCCGTGGTCCCAGGGGTGTGGAGCTCAGCAAACACACACTTACTGGCTGGGGGAGGGGCTCCGGAGGTACCGCGCCTGCACCGCCTTCACGTCGCCTTCCTCTTCCTCGCTTGGGACTACCTGCTCCTCCTCTGGGTCCCCACCGGTCGCCATGACAGTCTGTCAGCTTCTGTAAGTTTGGTGTGAAAAAAGCTTCTTAGGGAAACTAGCTGTGGAGGTTTTGTGGGGGAGGGGGTGTGTCAGTTTTGTCCTTTGGGTGGAACTAGGAAAGGAAGGATCACCACGTGCTAATACCTGGTGAGGAAAGGACACACAGGGAAAAACCAGTGAGACATGGCCCAGCCACTGTTACCAAGACCCCCACTGTGGGGCCTCCCCGGTGGCGCAGCGGTTGAGTGCAGCGGGGAAGCAAGAGTTCGACGCCCAGCCGGGGAGACTCCCACATGGTGGGGCAGACTCTCCTGCCTCGCCCCTGCTCCCCTCAGCAGTGTACTTCTGATCTGCCTGTTCTGCTCCCCACTCTGTCTCTGGTGA
>PVIJ01000034.1:0-122215 GCA_004024925.1 Scalopus aquaticus | reverse complement strand
CTCTGGCTCAGGCACCATCCCACAGCCTATTAAGGAGCAGGAAACCCTCAGGAGCTCTTCCCAGACAAGCCTGGGCAGAACCTGCTGCCCCTTAAGTCCTGGGCTCACCAGGACAACATGAAGGGGACAGCACACTTGCTGCTCACCTACCTCTATCTCCACACCAAAAGGCAGTCCCCAAGGCCCTAGGGACCCTGATGAAATGACCAGAAGCTCCAACCAGTGAATAGGAGTAACCTTTCTCCTCTCTTTGGTGCTCCTCTCTGAGGGGCAGGACAGCTGTTAACAGGAAACCTTAGCTACCTGCTAAATTTAGCCTCTGGCCCCATAGCCTGGCAGAGATCTGGAAGAAAGGAATGCAAGCTCAGGACCCAGACCCCAAAGCAGGCCTCATTTAACTCTTTCCTTCCTGGCTGATTCTCTGGACACTGACACTGGGCTGCATAATAAGTTCATGTTTTGTAAATGGAGAGGACTAAAGAAAAGGTTTTCTTTGGGGTCTGGGGTTTCTCTCTCCATACCCCCTAATATTCCAAAGTCAAGGATCCAGAAGAATGCAACAGACTTTTCCTCAGCCCCATGTCTGCTTACAGGGGGCTAGAAAAATACCAGACATAGGGACTGAGTCCTCTGGTATATGTTGGAGAGGACCATGGGGGACAAAAATGTAATCGTTGCTTGTGACCAGGTTACACTTCTTTTCACAGAGCCACTGATAGCAAACTGGTAGCTGTTGTTCCCTCCACAAGCCCTCCCCCACATTCATACCCCACAGTGTTGGTCCATCACAACCCTGGGTGACATAAAAATTCCACAAGCTTCCTAAACCTCAAATGAGCTCTTAACCCAGCCTGCTTCACTCACTCACCTCCCACATCGCTGTGAGCTAAGCAAAGTCCACTGACCCAATAGGTCACCCCTCATCCCACACACCCCTTCACCCATTCCATCCATGTTTGCCTACCTATTCACAAATTTCTACTGATTGCCCATTACATGTCAAGCACTGTACTTGACCAAAGTAAGATACAGATTTACTTGCTTAAAATGCTCTTTCTTCCTGGCAAGGCAGAACAATGCCAGGCACATTAAAAATTTCCTGAATAAATGAATGAGCTCACAGTTTATTAGGAGCAATGAGACACAGATCAAAAATAACTCACACATAAGGCAGAATGTAGTAAATGTCCAAGGGAGAGCAGAGTGCTGTGTGAGTTCAGAGGAGGGTGAGAACCCTTCTGATTGAAGAAGTTAGAGAAGGCTTTGTGGAAGAAGTGATAGCAGCAGATATGGTGGGGGAAAGGATTCCAGACTGTTAGACATGGACAAAGTTTGACACGATAGTTCGAGAGCAAATATGTGTGGCAGAGACTTGGCAGGGCTGGGGAGGGTGCTGCTCTGGACAGAGTGGTCAAGGAAGGCATCACTGAGGAGGCACAAGGCACCACCATTACCAGTCACCAAACCACCATCTGGGGTTGCTAAATAGGGACTTAGTAAGTGACTGTCAAAGAAGGGAAGAGCTACTGATACTGGGAAAATGGGGCTTCAAAGTTGGCCAAAGGCAGTGCCCAAGTTGCTTACCAGTCACTATCTTGGTTCTGCACCCGCGCGCACAATTACAACACTACTCAGACTTAGGGAACAATAACAATGGGATTGATTTAACAAACAGGAAAAAGCAAAGAATTACTAAAGTCAACATATGGCCGTTTACCTTACTTAAAGCAATGTCCAGTCCTTTAAGTCCCAGAAAAGTAACAAAGGTGACGTCTTCCCACCACTGCTGATGTGGAGCTCCTCTTCCAAACAATAGACCACGTTTCCAAAACAGCATCTTCCTTCTTCTGCAGACGCGCAACAATCAGATGTAGGCCAAGTTCCAACTCACAAGGACGACACAGAACACATCTGAAGATGCTCCCGGAACTGCCATGGTGTCCCAGCACAGGACCAGGCCAACAACACTGCAAACAGTGGATCTACAGTGGCCAGAAGGCCCAACAGACTGCACTCAAGCATTTTAGAAGGAGCCCGCTTCGGGGCTCTGTCTTCTTCCTTCGGCTACAGTAAAGACAAAACTGGGAGCAGTTTCCGTTGCTTGGTTACTTACAAAGCCTCCAAAGTCGCTGGTCCCAAAGTCACTGAAGATCCCAAAAATGCTTAATCCGTATCCCGGCGGCTCAAAACTTCTGGCATCTTATTTCCAAACTCTCAATCTTGGCGGCTACATTTTCTGCCGCTTCTTTTCTTACATCATGGCGACTGCTTCCTCTATTCCTTCAGCATGGCAACCACCTCTTCCATTCCTACATCATGGTGACTTAATTCCCCTTCTCCTTCAGTCCCTTTTATATCTCATCAGACTCTCCACCCCCTCAAACTGCAAACTTAGTATTTTCCCTGGGGCTATTCATTCTCATCAGCAAACCCCTCCAGGGGGCACCATATTTACTGGGCTTAGACTCAGCCCGGTTACACTACCACATTGAGAAACCACTGATGTTGAGTTTATACCCATACACTTCAAGGTTCCATGAAGATATCATGTGGTATGAGAGAGAGGTGTGATGAGGGAGGGAGGACGGAGAGGAGGTGCGAATAGGGCAGGAAATCCTGAAGGGTGGCATCAGGCTGGCCAAGACTCAGGATGATGGGCTCTCAGGTAGGGAAGGGGGGCAGGTAGGAGGGGAAGATGGAGAACCCACACCCCTAAGAGAGACCACAGATAGGAGGTGTTAGTGCAGAAGAAGGGACAGAGGGCCTCTATCTTCTCTATTCCCTGAGTCACCACTCCTGAACTTGCAGAAGGTGACATTTGAGCCACTGGAGATTAGAAACCAGAAACGATGTTCTTGCTATGTGACCTTGGAAAGCTCATTTAATTCCTCTGAGACTCAGATCCACTTGTAAAATTATAATACTCATCTCCCTATTTTGTTCTAACACCCAGCATAAAGTGGGTCCCCTTTTCAAGTCCCAGTTACATTTTCTGTATCATTTCCAGGCTATTTTCCCCATGACATTTACCAATCTTTAAGTAGGGTGACCAACCACCTCAGTTTGCCTGGGCATAGGACAGCTCCAAGCAAACTGCGAACTTTGGCCACGGCACTGCTAAGATTATCTTCTGTGTACTTGCGTCCTCACTTTCAGGACTGTCCACTCTGATAGCAGAGACTTCCTGTCTTCCACAGGACAGTGTCTCCAGCATGGGGTAGGGTGGAGGCTGTAGACAAGGGAGAGAAGTAGAGGAACAGCTCACATTGCATCTTTTTTTAAAAAAGATTTATTTTATTTATTTATGCATATAAGAACTGGGGTGTAGGCCATACTGAACTCGGGCAGAAAGGGGGCCTCAAATGCCCAGGCTCTGCAGCAAGAGCCACCAAAAAGCCCCAAAAGGCCAAAAGGCCAAATACAATGAAGGACAGTGCCTGATGAGAGGACAGGTCACTGTCTGTGGTTTCTCACCCGCGCGCACAATTGCAGGAGACTTCAGGCTACAGGAACAGCAACAGCAAACATGGGGTTTATTGTACAAATGGGGGAACAGAGAGCTCGCTGCAGCCTCAGGTGGCAGCCGCCTCACCCAGAACGCATCGGGGACGGCAGCTCCTTGGGAGGTGCTGGGTTAGACCAACAAACAGGCCTCTGAGACACCAGGCGCAGGCCTCTGGGGCTCCTTTCAGGCTACGTCAGAGACAGGACCGGAGGCCCAGTCTCTTCAGAGTCCTTCGGCTTCTCTTCCTCTTCGGAGGGCGGCTGCTGGTGCTTCTTTTCTTCTTTCTTCTCTTCTCAGAGGCCAGGAACTGACTTCTCTCTTCTCTCTTCGGAGTCTGGAACCGTCATCTTTCTTCTCCTGGGGGCTGGTTGTGTCGTGTCTTCTCCTGTTCGGTTCAATCTTTTCTCCCCCCTCTTCGGTTCAATCTTTTCTCCTTTTTTTTCCTCTTAGGTTCAATCTTTTCTCCTTTTTTTCCTCCTTCTTTTCCTCCTTCTTTTCTTCTTCTCTCTTCTCTCTTTGGTCCCTCCAGTCCTGGCTTATATCCTCTCCCAGAGTACCATCCATAAGTCTGATTGGACCATGTTCAATCCTGGAGCTGATTGGACCGACCCATCAGCTCCTAGCACCTGATTGGTCCATACAAAAACGGCAGTTACTGGGCAGGAGCAACTGCCATAACTGACTCCGGAGCCGCGGGATAAGAGGCCCCACTGCTCCTGCAGGCACCCAAGCTGCTAAGGCAGCTTGGTTCCGGTAACAATAGGTGCCAGGGGTGAGAGGATTCACCAGAGACAGAGTGGGGAGCAGAACAGTCAGATTGACTGAAATACACTTCTGAGGGGAGCAGCGGGCGAGGCAGGAGAGGTCTGCTGTGCCATGCGGGAAGCTCCCTGGCCGGGGATCAAACTTGTGCTGCACTGACTGCCTATAGCTTAACAATGCTGAGACTTAACCCCTGCACCACCAGGGAAGGCCTTCATATTGCATCTGGAAGTGTTTCAACAATGAGAGACACCACCCTTCTTTTATTGGGCTTCAGATGGTACATTGAAATCATATCTCTCTTTATTACACAGCAGCAGTTTCATATCTACTCTGCATAAGCCCACGCCTGTTGAGAAGCCCAGGACTTTGTACACCTGCTAAGTGTAACAAGCTAGAGGAAGCGACTGGGTCAGGAAAAGGTCAGGAGAAGGTCCCTGTTGCTGCTGTAGTGGAGTAGGTGGAGTCTCACTCCATAGGTGTGTTAGCCTGTCAGTCCAGCTGGGGGGCAGGTGGGGCTGAGTTGAGCAGAAAGATAAAAACCTCAGCCACCAAAGGCTACGCCAGGTTAGAGCTTGCTTTGGCTTCCACCAGTTGGCCCAGGCTGTCTGGGGCCCACCAGTAGCACCGGGCTTGGAGCAGAGGGGAAACAAGACCATGGTGGCAAAGATATGGCTGGTGCTGTGGATGCACTGTGGAGGTGAGTAGGCCCCTTCCCTGTCCAGTGTCCAGGCGCGAGGTGGATGTGGGCGCCGAGCACCAAGGGGCTTCTCAGGGAGGGCCTCCAGTGACACAGCCGTGTTCCTGTTGGGCAGGATGATGCCTTCTGTGGCTCGGGCAGCAGGTTCCAGGCTGGAATCAGAATTTTTATTCACATATTAGTAAGTAAAATTCCAGCTCATTTCTGAAATGAAGAATTCATAAATTCGCATGACCATATTTCCTGGTCCCAAATCAGATCACAGGAGCTAACATAAGATCTGCTGATACAGATAAAACATTTGAAATCAGGGTTGTCCCAGAAAATGCAGCATGTGTGGATTAGAGATGTCCACTCTGTAGGATTTTAACCATCGCCTTCATACTAGAGAAAGAGACAATGGTGAGTGATATACCTGTGTCACATATAGGGAAATTGAGGCAGAGGACATTGCAACATAGCCCTTATCATGAACATGGCAAGAGTAGACTCAAAGCCCTCGAAATCAGCCTAAGAGCAGACTCCTGAGCCCTTCTGATGCGCGTCATTGAAAACTCAGAAGACGGGAAACCCACAAAATAGAAATGATATTCATTGATATAAGGGTTGTATCCAAATCAATTGCTAAATAGCGAAGTTGGTATGTGTGCAGGTGAGTGTCTACGTGTCTAGGGTCAGGAGGAGGGCTTGACCTTAGGGTCCTGAGCACAGGGAGGTGATAGCATGGAGTTGAAAGATGTGTGTTGAGAATTTTAGAGTATCTTCAGTTCATTGTATGTGCCTACGCTGAGAAATGTCATTAGCTTGCAAGTTAGAAAGTGTTGTGTGCTCCTGGGATCTGGCAAGAATGGAGAGAGGTTATACCAGAAACTAGGGGTGCTCCAAGGCCTGGGAAGTAGACCAGGGAGGCTCTGGTTTAGATCTGGCACAGGCAAGCTCTGGGATCAGTTCACCTGCACTCAGAGGGGTTCTCCCAGCCCCCCAGGCTTCTCTTGCTCTCCCCTCTCTCAAAGTCTAGCCTCAGAGTCCTTGGGTGGAAGCAGCCCCATGCTGGGGAAGCGCTGGGTCAACTGGCTGGGAGATCAACCTGAAAAAGATGGATTGGCTCAGCCTGGAGGTCCCTCTGGGGGTGCATCTGACAGGAATCAGGGGGCCCTTATTCTCAGATTAGTCCTTGGTTCATTCTTCATCCAAATGGGTTTGACTGACACAGTTTGTGCAGACCCCACAGCAGCAAGGGTCTCAAATGATCACAGCCATGGCAGACCTGCCTCAGTCATTAGATGCAGGCAGGAAGGATGCTCCCAGCCTGGAAGGGGAGAAAGCCAAGAGGAAGTGTCTCTCCTTGCCCAGCCAGCCTGTGACGCTTTTATCCTCTTCTTCGGAGCCAGAAGTCTTCGTGTCACCTTCCACACCCCAGGGCATGCTCCATGCTTGAATAATAAGAACAGATTAGAGCTTAGAAAAAAATAATAATACTCTTACCCAGCCTAGAAGAAGTGGCCTTAACTCTGAGTTGCCTGTAGGGTGCATTTACCCTCTTCCTGTGAGAAGGCATGTGACCTCTGGGTGAACTCGTCCAGAGAAACCAGTTTTGGGGCTTTTGCAAAGACAAGAACTGCTCCTTCCCCCGCCCATGTCACCAGCCCAGAATCACATGCCCACCACCTTTGCCTCCTTACCTTACACCTAGGGGAAGGGGCTGGTGTCATGGGCAGAGGAAGCCAGGCTCAGTGGTCAGCTTGAGGCATATTTGCCAAGTGGAAACACTTGGGGGTGAAATTGGCATTGCCATGTGCCAGTGCACAGTGAGGGCCTTCAAAGGCCAAACCTCAAAGCATCCAGGTGGTCTTCCCCTCCAAGCTCACGAAAGGACACCAGGGGAGGGAGTAGGGAAATTAGGGAGGACTTCCTGGAGGAAGTAAAGCTGAATCGGGTTTCAGAGGACCTACTGGCCTTTGCCCATCTTCCTTTCTCCATCAGGACTTGCCCAGTAATGACTTAGGTTTTGCTGCTGGCTGGGCAGAGCAACACTAGGATGATGAAAAAAAGTCCCAGGATTCAATGGCCTACGGGGAGGTGGAAGTTGTCACATAAGGTCAGGTGGGAGGGACAACACAGAAGGGGGTGTATTTGAGAATTTAAATGCAATGCTTAAACTGGCCACAAGCCAGCCTGACAATGCTGAACACCTTCAGTGACACACTTGTCCCTCCAGGGACATTTCTCCCACCCCTCCCCCGGGCCACTTTACAGCCAGTGCAGCCACTGGGGAGGGGACCTCTGTCATAACTGACTTTAGTGGGAAGACAAACTAGTTCACCTTCCTCAACTTCAGTCTCCTGATCTGTGAGGAAGGAGAAAAGTGTAACTATTAAGTGTGGAAATTGACATTGTGCCTCCCTTAGGGTATTATGAATAACAAACAAGTGTGCAAATATAAACATCTTGGAACAGCGTGTGCACATAGTAAGTGTTCAGTTAAGGTCAGGAGCTCCCTGGGGTCCACCCTGTCAGTGTGGCCTGCCTGAAACCAGTGTCACTGACATGGTCCCAGCTGTCAGGTTCACGGGGCCCATGGGATGTGCATCAGGTAAGAGCGTAACCTTTGGCCCTTGACCCTAAGAGGATGGGATTCAGACCAGAGCCAGCATGTGCACTGCAAGATGGGCAGCCCGGCCCTCCAATGGCTCTGTGGCTATGGGCCTCGTGGCCACGCCAATCTTCAGAGCCTGGCCCACCCTTGGGACCTGGACACCACCTGCTGGTCCATGAGTACAAGCCAGAAGCCAGGGCATCCGCCAGGGCCAAGTCAGACTGTCTGCCTCTCTAAGATGCCAGTCAGGTTAAGATGCCACAGTGCAGCCCCAGCCGTGGGGGTGCGGTGAGCCTGAGATAGCGTGTTCAAAGGGAGAGAGATGACGGCAGCGAGAGCGGCTCTCAGCCCTATGGGCCCTGGAGGCCCATCAGGATGCCTGGGAGCCCAAGTACAGAGGCCCCCAACCCCAACCTTCTGAATCAGACTCCTGAGAGGCAGAATCTGAGCAACGCTCTGATTTTGAAAGCTACCTGCCTAGGTGATTCTGGTGTGTGGTCTTGATTTAGAGCCATCCATGAGAGCTTGGGGAGAGGTCAGTTTCACGAGTCCTCTCCTGCGACACCAGGACTTGCTGCTCAGTTGCACCCACCTGCGTGTGTCCCTGAGTGGCTGTATAATTTCTCATTCAGTGCCTGCACTCGATGGTGTGTATTTTCACCCTTCTATGCACACGAGTCACCTGGGGATCTTGTTAAACTGCAGACTGATTCAGTAGGTCCAGGGTTGCACTCGAGAGTCTGCATTGTAGCAAGTGTTCAGATGAAGCTGATGCTGGCCCAAGGATGAAAGTCTGAGAAACAAGGCCGCAGGGAAGAGCTGGCTCATGGACACAGGTGGATCCCCATTTTGCCTTTGCAAACCAGCGTCCCAGCCCAGGCTTCTTGGTAACTCAGACTGCTGAAGGCACTTCTGGTCACCAGGAGGCTGGAGGGGGAGTTGTCTGGCTCAGCAGGTGTGTGTGTGATGGCCAGGGCTGACCCTGCTCACCCCTCCCTTCTTCCTGAAACTCTGTCCTGTCGCTCCCACGATACACCTCTCCTGGTTCTCCTCAACATCCCTGGCTTCATCCTTTTGTGTCCTCTGCAGCCTTATTCTCCTCTGCCCACCATGAAATGTCAGAATTGCTCCCACACAGACCCTCTTCTATTTTCACTCCACATCTGTATCTTTAGTTGGCAACCATTGCCAGTGACTCAGCCTGCACTAAGACTCTCAAACCTCAAACTCTTTCCTGAGCTACAGATCTACAAGTGCAAATCCCATGTGACTTCCCAGCTTAGCTGGATCAGACATTCAAACCACAGGCTGAAAACCATCACATGATCTTTGTCCGCAAACCTGGGTCTTTTTTTCATGATCTCTACAATAATAAATGACATTCCATTCATCCAGCAATGAAAGCAATGAAAACCTAGCAATTATCTGTCAGTTTTTCTATTGCAATGTAATAAAACACCCCAAAATGTTGTGACTTCAAACAAAAATAATCAGACTTTGCAAATGTGCGATTTGGCTGGGGTTGGCAGAGACAGCGCGTCCCAGCTCCATGGAGTGTCGTGGAGACTCGACTGGGATTGGAAGACCCCATTCTAAGATGGTGCCCTCCACAGCTGGCGAGTTGGTGCTCAACCTCTGGTTCCCTTCTGTGTGGAGCTCCCCACAGGGAAATTGGGGTTCCTCACAGCATGGCAGCTGGGTTCTAAGTGACAATACAAGGAAACTGCCAGTTTCTTTAGGTCTAGACTCAGAAACTAGCCAGCACCCTTTCCACCATAATCTATCGGGGAAGCAGTCACAGAATCCAGACTCAAGGGAGGGAACGTGACACCCACTTCTGGATGAGAGGAGTTTCACAGTATTCTTGGGCCATATTTTACCACCCCCATATCACCCTTGACATCTTTTTCTCCCTCAACTACAAATTCGAATCATCATTTTAGTTCTCCAACATCTCTTGATACTTTGCATTTTTCTCTGTCTCCTCCACCACCTGATTAAGTTGCCTCTTCCAAGCTACTTCTATCACCTCTAACTGGCTATGTGAACCACTTTTGCCCCTTCTCTGATCTATTCTCCGCTTTGGAGCCAGAATCATCTGCTAAAATAAAGTTATGACCATGTGGCTCTGATTTTGAAAGCTACCTCCCTAGGTGATTCTGGTGGCACTGCCCTGGTGCCATTGCTGCGTCCTGGCTTGGTTTGGTATCTATAACATGCCCCACCTTCTCTCATGCTCTGGCCTCTGCACAGAGCTCCTCTCTCCCTCCACACCTTTCCTGGCTCTCCTGCTTACTCCCCAATCTTAACTCAAAACGTCCTTCCTTATCCCCAAATAAAGTTATGACCATGTCACTACCCCTACTTAAAACTCTTCATTAATTTCCTATCTCTATTAGGAAAAAGTCTCAAACTGTTGTCATGCCTGTTAGACTTGGGCACACCCCACATTTTTGCTTATGCTGGCAGTGGTGTGACCCCAGAATTGCTATGCAGGAGAAAGAAAGAGGAGGTGATCTGGTTGAAAAGGGGAAGGTAGTGGGGTTTGTAATAAATGTCCCTGAAGGACCACATACAATGCTTATATTTGGCCTGCAAGTTTATCTGGAGGCAAGATATCAGAGGTTAAAGGATATCAGACAGGGGTCACACACTCCCAAACCGCCCTGCACATTGCTACATCCTGGCTTGGTTTGGTATCTATAACTGCCCCACCTTCTCTCACGCTCTGACCTCTGCACAGAGCTCCTCTCTCCCTCCACACCTTTCCAGGCTCTCCTGCTCACTCCCCAGTCTTAACTCAAAAGGTCCTTCCTCATCCCCAAATCTCTGTTACATCTGTCATCGAATGTGTAACACTTGCTACCGTGATAGCTTTACATTGAGCTCTGTCATTATTTTATCCTCAGCACCTAGCACAGTGCCTGGAACACAGACCTCACTGGCCTTTTGGGTATTAAGGAGTAAGCACCTACCCTTCGCAAGGTCCCTCCACTCCAAGTTGGTTTGCTTTCAGCATCTTCTGTCCTGCCCTTCTTTCTTCAGGCATTCCCTACATCTCTCCAAGCCTCAAGTTCCTCATCTCACTTGCATCTCAAAATATACCTATCCTGCATTCCTTTTCCAGGGTCCCAACAGAGGGACTAACTAGGGAAATGGATTCATTCTGCAGATTAAAGGAAGGAGTCGCTGCCTCTGTTGTCGCGCCTCCTAGATATCAGTACATTTTAGCTGGAGCTTCAGCACCTCCCTTCACTGGAGGGAATTTCAGTATTGAGACAAGCAGGAGAGCACCTATTTGACTTGAGGGTTGAGTTCAGTTGTACCTCAAACCACCCCACATTGGGGGCACATAGGTTTTGTCCCATCCCCTCGCAACATGCTGAGCTTGTCTCTGGTCACACCACCCTGTCCCTGCCCACTCTGCCCAGGACCCTAACTGAGAACCCGACTTCTTCTTGAGGTGACTCCCTCACCTCTGTCATCCAGTGACCTTTGAGCCACTTCCTCTTTTTCTGGTGAATCAGGGATGCCATAAACGCCTGGTGACAGCCAGGCCCTGTCACTTAGGACTGTCACAAAGTTCATGGCAGGAAGCATAAAATATAGAGGGTAGCCTCTCCCCCACCAGTGCTCTGGCACTCACTGCCCACACCTGCCCACTTACTGGGTAACACTGGTACGGCGAGTCCTCCACGTCTGTGCCCCCCTCCCCCCCCTTATATTACAGCCTGGGGTCTAGTTCCATCTAGTCCTCTTCTGTTTTCTGTTTCCTCCTTTCTGGGAATACCTTTCCAATAACCAACAAGCCCGCTCAAGGCTCTCCCTCTTCTATCCCAGAGGGGATCGAGGAAACCTTCTCAAGATCCCTTGTGGTCCTTTGATTCCAGTTTTGTCATCTTCTTATGCTCCGCAAGCTCCTTGACCAAATAGGCTGTCCCCTCTGTCTCCGCTGCCTCACTGCCCACTTGACTAATAGTGGTTTATAAGCACATGTGTGTTGGAGAGCACTTGGATAATAAAAATACACAAAGCAAAAACCCAAAATTGGCCTCGAATTCATGAGATTCCAGAATCCAAAGGTAACTGTTACACTGTATTTTGGTAAATTTCCTTCTAGAATGTGCTCTCTCTGTGACAATGTTGGGGTAGGATGATGTTGTATATCATCCTGCTTCATCCCTTAAATGCACAAGTTCAACCTGGTGAATTGAATCCCTTGGGGGCTGTTTCAAGTCACGCCCCTTCAATAAGGCTTTCCATTCAAATCCTTCTGAGTGCACACAGCCCCTCACTCACTTTCTAGCTCCCCTTAGCGCTTGCAGATAGCACTTAATTAGGCTCTGCTAGGATGCAGGCTGACAGTGACTGGCCACTGCTTCGCCGGAGCAGGCACTGTGCTGGAATCACTCAGCCACCAAGGTTTTATTAGCACTCAGCTCTGTGAAGACCCCTGGGAATGGGAAACTGTGGGCGGTGGAGAAAGAGGAATCTAAGACACAGGCCCTGCTAAGAGGGGCAGGTCCTCTGGCCAGGGAGCCAGCATGCACACAGAGCCCTGCCCACGGGAGAACTGTGTCTGGGCGGGATGCGCGCTGCCTGCAGTAACTCAGAAAAGGCAGCGGGCAGTTAGGGCAGGAGGTCCCGGAGAAGGGGCATGAACATGCCTCCAGTCCCAGTGCCTTGCACTAAGCTAGGCCCTTAGCAAAAATTCATTGAATTGATCTGAATTTATAGATTCCTAAAGATGTACATTGAACAATTAGGCTCACAATCATTGAGTCCTAAGCCCCCTCCTGGTAAATAGACCCCTCCTCCCCCAGCTGCCAGTAGGGTGGCCCCACCTGGGGAAGCAGGATACACTGACCCCTTCTTTCTCACCCACCCTCCATCCCCCAACTCTAGGGACCAGCACTTTCCCCTGGTATCTAGTTCTGGGGCTTCTGGGTCCCTCTGGCCTCCAGCACCTCCTTCCTAACTAAGAATGCGGTTTCTCTGAGCAAATGGATTTTCCTAAGTGGAAAGTTTCCCTAGGGTTCCCATAATGTGCTGCTTGCCTCCAGCAAGCCAGTTCCATCAAGCATTTCATTAACTCCTTGGATGTATTACTTTCGATCAGCTCTCAAGAGACTGTTTATTATCTTTTTAACAAACCTTAATTATTTACAAGCAATCATTAAGGCTTCAGGCTGGGTCTCCCGGCCCCAGCCCCTCAGAGAGGTTAAATGATCTCTCCTGTTTTCATCTGGGGCAACTTTCAGGCTGGGCTTCCCCTGTCTGGGATGACTTTGTCCTTTATTTGACTTGGGGGCCATTTGCCAACAATCTGGGGGGTAGGTGCTTCAACCAAGTTTCTCTGATGTAAGCCCTGCTCACTTTTTTAGCTTAAATTCTTTCTAACTCGATTTGTCCTTAAGAAGCATGTACTTGAACACCTCCTATGTGTCAGGAACTTGGCTGAGCCCTGGGGACATAAAGGTGAAGCCCGTGTACCAGAGGACAGGAGAATATAGAATGCAGGGAGAGTTCTTGCTGGCGGGCCAGAGTAAAGAATGTAGAGTATGAAAAGCGATTTCACCCTCACCACAACCTCGAGTTAGATATTATCCCCATTTTACAGGTGAGAAAACTGAGTACAGTGCCAGCTTGCAGGGTAGGTTCACTGTCAATTCTGGCAGACAGACAGTCTTAGAGCCCTCGATGGATTTTTTTTTTACAGATCTCTCAGGGAACCAGGTACAAAGGCACACCAGGCAGGGAGGCTGGCGTGCAAGGAGGCTGGCACAGCCGGGCAGGGGTGCTGGAAGGCAGGCAGGTAACTGAACCTCTCAGCCCCCCACGAATCTCTGAGCTCTTTCTCTGGCCTCTCTCTTGCTTTCTCAGTCTCATGATCTCACTTTAGAGGGGTCCTCAGAGTAGTGCTTCTTGCTATGCTGCTGCCACTGCCTTTACCCCCGCTTCTACACACAGGTGTGCGTGTTTACACATGTACACCTACACCTGCACACATCCGTGCTCTTTGGACCCAGGTGTTCATAATTACAGGTGCGTGTGGCCCATGCTCATGCTATGCACTTTTTGCATAGAACACAATGAGAAGGTTAAAAAAAAAAAAAAAAGCCTGATAACTTCATTTACCCTGCACTGAGGCACAGAGAAGTTAAGTAGATTGTGCAAGATTGCACAGCTAGGAAAAGGAAGAATGAGGATGCCAGCGTGGGCAATTGGCCTCTAGCACTTGTGCTCTCAAACGCTCTGCCATGTTGTGTAATAAACTTGCACAAGAGAGAAGCGTGAGGAGGCATTACTCGTGGATAGCCAGTGACACAAAGAACAAAGTAATTGACTCTGCTGGGAGAGAAAGGACATTTCTCTGGGACAATGTATGTGCTGAAAATCTCTCCCTCAACAAATTTCTATCGTGCCAGAAATAATAAGCGTCCCTCCTTGCAGGTGGAGACAGTTGCTCTTCCAGCTCTAAGGAGATGAGAGGTGGAAGGTCTGCAGTTACAGGGGAGGGTGAGTTCTGGGCAGCTGGAAAGAAGACCCTCAGTGTAGACCTATATAAGGAAATAGGAAGGGAGATAATTGGAAGGTTCTAGGTTGAACATCTCATTTTCCTAGTTTTCTAATCACAGGTTAGATTTCCATTTGGTATCTTTGTCTCATCCACTGAGTAGGGAGCAAAGGCCCCCTAGAAGAGAAAAACAAGACCACAGAAATAATACATATTTACCCTTTGGGAAGACAAAAGGGAACTGAGTTTATTTCAGATGGAGGTGAAACAGTGGATGATTACAAACATCACAAGCCTTTCCTATAGAGTGGGAAATTATTAAGAAGTCAAGTCAGATGTTTTTTTGCTGGTAATGTCAGAACACGGCAGTATTGACTGAATCGGGAAGGGTTGAGATTAGCCTTGGAGGATTCCAACAATGGCTGCGGGCATAAAGTTCTTAACTATAGGATAAATTCTCATCTAGGATTATGGAAGCTGAACATGCCTCGGGACACAGGATCGACCTTTAAAGATCCTTCTCAAGCTTACAAGTAGCATCTAAAGAGTGTTGTACATTTGTTCAAGGTTTTCTGTAGAAACTATCTCATCCATTCATGTCAGTCTCTTCCCTTACAAATCTATCAACAGAAAATGATTTCAATTCACTGTTATAATAATCCCTAAATTTGATCTATCCTTCAGTCATAATCATTAGCAATCACTGTTCCTTTTTGACAGTTCATCCACGTGATGTTGGGGGATTATCTCTTGTGATCTACTTCTAACCAAGCACATGCCTCAAAAGACCTAGGGATGGGAAAATAGAAGTGATTCAAGATGAAAACCATGTGTAGTAGTAATTATCATTTATTGAGTACTGATTACGGGTTAGGAACCATCCTAAGTGAAGTATACATTTCAGGATATTTAATCTTACACAACCCATTTTCCGGTGAGGAAACAGAGATTTCACAAAGGTGTTCAAGATCATACATTCAGTAAACAAACTAGAATCTCTTTGGAGGCTTTCTAGCGCTGGGCATTTAAACTCTGTGCTACTTCCTAAAATGGCCATAGAGAGGTTGTGCACTCAGTAGGACATGATACAGTTATGGGAATAGAGTGGGTGGTTGGAATATCTTGCCCTCGAGGGAAGGGATATTCAGAGACTTTCTGAATCCTGCCAATTAGGCCTGTCTCATTTGCTAGAGGCTTGCTGCTGAGGATATGAAACACCTGAGAACGGCAAGAGGCTGCAAAATGTGGATGTTGTTTTTATGCAATTACAGGCCTAGTTCTCCTACATGAAGCCTGCCTGGATTTCTCTCCTCTAAGTGAATATTGTGCATAGGGCTTCCTTAAGAGGATTTACTGTGTGCACGAGTCCAGTCTATGTAAACTGGGTCAGGGTAGGAGGATGACTTTATGGGTGGAGCAGAGCTCTATTCGTCTGCAGAAGGTGCACATTAAATATTTGTCAACGGGGGCCTCCCCGGTGGCTCAACGGGTTAAGTCTCAGCCTACGGAGCTGTCCGCAGCCACTGCAGCACAAATTCGAACCCCAGCCAGGGAGCTTCCCACATGGTGCAGCAGCAGACCTCTCTTGTCTTCCCCCCCAAACCCCTGCTCCCCTCAGCAGTGTACTTCTGTCGATCTGCCTGTTCTGCTCCCCACTCTGTCTCTGGTGATCCTCTTACCACCCCACATCTCTGGCCTACACACCAGTTCTTGTATGCATGAATAAGTAAATCTTTTTAAAAAGTGAATACATGTCAATGGGCTGTACAAGCATTTCTGCGAGGGGGGTGAGGAATGCGATGTGGATAAGAGACAAGACAGAAACTGGATTTTGTTGGTAGTCAGAACAAACCCTGCCCCCTCCAGCCACCACAGGCAAAAAAAGCTTGAGCTGTGCCCTGCCAGGTGGGCAGCAGCCCTCCGCCCTCCCCATAGCTGCCTCTCAGACTCCTGGCAGCTCCACCACATGCGGGCTTTCATATCCAGATCGAGCAAACTACTTAACTTCCCTGAGCCTCAGTCCTGTCATCACAAAATAGGAATAATGCAAAAGTGGACCGTTTAGGGGAATATGACAAAAAATGAGAAAATGCCTACAAAATGCCTACAGGGTGCCTGTATCATCAGGTTGTGATGAACACAACATGGGAATTGAAAAATCCTGATTCAATATATTGGCTCATTTTCTTTCCTTTCACTGTTGGTTTAACCTCTGTCCCTTTAACCTCGGGTGAGCAGGTAATTAGATATTCAGTCATCTAAAGGAATGATTCAGTGGTTCTCTTTGATGTGACAGTGAGAATCAACGCCAGTAGGGCAAGGGCTGGAGGAACAGTGCAGGCACCCCCCCCCCCCCCACTGGCAGCAGCCCCTTCCGGGGCAGATTCTGAGTAGGGTGTTAAACAAAAAGGGAATGAGCTGCTGCAGGTCAGGGAGAATCCAGGAGAGGTCACCTGCAGGACTCTGCTTGAGCCAGTTTCCAGGGTGACATTCTGGTTCAGGTGAGGAGAGAAGCGGCGAAGAGATCAGTGCTGGTTGCCATGAGGACTACCCATTCTTCTTCACTTTCCGAAGTACTTTTGAGGAAGCACTGCATATTAAAGTCTAAACACCTCGAGCTGTTTCTTGGAAGTGATTTGTATTTAAAAAGAGAGGCATGTTAATTGAGCTAAAAGTTTGATTGTACAGTGGAATCTGCAGAGCTGAGTGATTGGGATGGCCTTCAGCTAGATGTTTTCCTTCTTAAAATGCTACCTGGCTGTCAGAACACTCAGAGATCTCACCCACATTTCCACCACCGAACCCACCTCCACTCCCCCATCAACATCATTAGCCACATGCCGTTACAGTGGATGATGGATGGATGGGTGGGTAGGTGGCCTGGGTCCTTCTCAAGGCCTGCCCTCCCTTGTCACCCTGGCCATAGTCTCCTTTGCCCTGGAAGGCCCCCCAGCTCTCAGGGTTCCAGTGCTTCGCCCCAGAAGCTGCTTGCAGGCAGTGCAAGTGGCTGCGGCTGACAAGCATTTTTACCACCCATCACCAGTGGCCCCACCGGGGCTCAGGCTGCAGGCAGAGGCCAGCGGTGATGGGGGGCAGTGGTTCCTCTATCACGCCACCCCAGGGCGTGCAGCCCCTGGTTCAGGCCTGCAGGAAGGAGCATGGGGCCCCACGGGCCAGCTCCAATGCTGTGGTTCCCTCCAGCTGCAGGCAGTAGAGAGGCCCGTGGATTTGGTGCCTGGGACGTGGAATGGACCCAACAGGTGCAAGTTGTGAGCTGATTGGTGCTACGGTCCAGTCAGCCATGGGCTTGAGACTGGTCCAATCAGATTTGTAGGTGGGAGGGCAGGAATCCTGAAAGAAGATATAAGGCAGAGCAGATGCTGGCTTGGGGCTCTCACTTTCGGGTCCTGGCCTCAAAAGAGACACGCTCTGTTCCTGAGAAAGACTGTTCCTGACCTCTGAAGAAGAAAGAAGTCAACAACCGATATCCAAAGGAAAAAGAGAAGCCAAAAATCTTTGCAGAGGCGGAGGGCTGCTGCACCTGCCCTCCGGCCCTGCCTCTGATACAGCCTGGAAGGAGCACCAAAGGCCCTGGGCCTGGTGTCTCAAAGAGCTTTTCTATTTTTCTTTTTTTGCATAGAAGAACTGGGGTGTAGGCCAGAGGTGTGGGGGGGAAGGGGGTTTAAGAAGATTCACCAGAGACAGTGGGGAGCAGAACACGCAGATCTACTGAAATACACTGCTGAGGGGAGCAGCGGGCGAGACAGGAGAGGTCTCCATGTGGGTCAGCTCCCTGGTTGGGGATCAAACTGAGGCCATAGCAGTGATAGCACTGAGACTTAACCCCTAGGCCACCAGGGAGGCCCCCTCAAAGAGCTTTTTGTTGTTGGTGTGGGCCAGCAACTCACAAAGAACTGTGATGCTAGTGACTAGGTGACCAGCACTACTGGCCCGTTCTGTCCAGTCTGACACCAGGAACTGAGAGTCAGAGTCCCAAGCTGGCTCCTGCCCTGCTGCATGTTCTCTTTCTGGGTCCCCCCACCAACAAATCTGAACCATTTTCAAGCCCATGGCTGATTGGACCGTAGCACCAACCAGCTCACAACTTGCACCTATTGGGTCCATTACACATCCCAGGCACCAAATCCACGGGCCTCTCTACTGCCTGCAGCTGGAGGGAGCCATAATAGTCACTAGAGCTGGCCCGTGGGGCCCCATGCTCCTCCCTGCAGCCCTGAACCAGGGGCTGCACACCCTGGGGTGGCGTGATAGAGGAACCACTGCCCCCCATCACCGCTGGCCTCTGCCTGCAGCCTGAGACCCAGCGGGGCCACCGGTGGTGGGCGGTAAAGTGTCCGACACCTGCTGCCACTTGCACTGCCTGAAAGCAGCTTCTGGGTCCAGAAGCCGGAGCCCCAAGGTGGTGGGGTCTCCGGTTTCACAGGCACCCACCTCTGTCTTCATTCTCTCTCGGCTCATTCTCATCAAAAATATTATAGAAATGATCCAACATCTTTTCTAAAGGTACAGACCTCTCTTGGACCTATAGCTTCCTACAGCCCTGTTCTCTTCCCCACTATCTGTAAAAAGCTATCCACTTCCTCTTACCCCATGCCGACCCCTCCATCCAGGCTCCACCCTCACTGCTCCAGGGAGTCACCCCTTCCAGGCGTACCCCCATGCTGAGGTATCCAGGGATCCTCTCAGTTCCCAGTTCCCTGGCTCTGTGCCTCAGCGACACTGAGTGGCTGAGTCTCTCTGCTTTCCTGTGACAGGTTCTTTCTTGGCCTCCAGGAAACACTTTCTCTTGGTTCTCTTCCTATGCGAGACCAGTTTTCCTTGTCTCTGCTGGTTCCTCCTGGTTCCCCACTACGAGAACCAGGGTGCCCAGGGCTACTAAGCATCTCCAATTTCACACATCCACAAACTTCTAATCTTGTCCTGGAAACCTGTTTCAGTGAATAACAATTCCATCCTTTCAGCTGCTCAGGCCAAATCTTTGCATCTATTCTTGTCTCCTCACTTCCTCTAATACCAAATCTAATCTGCCGTGGAATCCACTGGCTCTCTCTCTGTATGTCCCAACTTGGAGCATCTCTTGGTGCCTATATGGCCGTGACCTGAGTCCAAGTCCTTCTGGGCCACTGAGGTAGCTTCCTGTGGAGTTTCCCACCTGTCTGTTCATCTTACTTTGACCAGAAATGATCTTCAACAGCTGCACCTCAAATCCATTACCTCTGCTTAATCCCTCCAAGGGCTTCCCACCTCGTTTAGAGTGAAATATAAAGTCCTAAATACAGAGACAAGGCTGGGTGCAACCTGAGACTCTATTCCTCTCTCTTCTCACTCACTCTTCTCCCCCCGCCCCTCATGGCTTCCTGACACCTGCTCCTGACTGTGCTGTGCTCCTGCCTGGAAGTTTCTCCACAGGGATTCACAGGGTTCTCTACTCTAATCAGCTATTGCTGCAAAACCATTCACCCCAAAATAAGTGACTTAAAACAATGCCATTGAATATTTTGCTCAGGAATCCTTAATGTGGCCGATTCTCTAGGGATCATTCAGCTTTGCCCCCCTTGGCAGAGGCTGGGGCAGCTCAGCCATGTGTCCAGGAGTTGGGCATGGCTGCGATGTGGAAACTGCACTGGGACTGAGTCCCAACGCTGGCACTTGGTCTCTCCATGGCACATTTGCTCCATATAGACTGTTCACTGGGTTCCCAGGTGAACGTCTCAAGGAGACCAGGCAAAGCTCATGGCCCGTCATGACCTGGCCTTAGAAGCCACAGGCCACCCAGCCACCACAGGCCTGCCCAGATCCTAGGGGAGGGAACAGGACTCCACTTCCTGATGGAGGAGTCACCATCTAGTGGTGGGTGATTCTGGGTGGCCACACTCTTTTCTCACAGAGAATAACTCCCCAGGCAATACCCTCCATCTCTCTGCCTTGATTTAATTTTATTCATAAAATTCCTTGCTACATTTTAGTGCTCCATAAATCGTTGTTAAATACATGAGTAAATCATCATCACAACTAAAAAGGTGGTGGGGAAGATTCATGAAGGGCTTTCTATCTGCCAGGCACTGAGCAAGTATTTACACCTGTCATATCTTCATTGCATTCTCCCAACAACTCTGGGGAAGGATTCGTGTACTTATTTCACCAGTGAGAAAGTGGAGGCTGAGAGAAGTTTACAAAGGTGGAAGGAGGTAGAACTGAGGTTCTACTCGAGCTTTTGGCCACCACACAATGCACTCTACTTCTTTGGGCTACTGCAGGTGGCAGACAGGGTGGACAAAGGAACACGATTTGTCTACACCTCAGTCTTGGGAGGGGAGCAACTGGGTGCTGTGGGAGATGGCAATTGTAGGGAGTTGAGCTGTGGTTGCCCAAGGCAGGATGTCACTGGGCATTCCCTGGGAGGGCCTGTGACCAGGGAGTGGGTATATCCACGTCACTTACTTCTTCTCTCCCCCACCTTCTCTCTTTCCAGTATGGTTGACTGTCAGTGCTATCCTTGTGGAGACCCCGACGGAAGTGCTCCAGGGTACCCAAGGAAAGAGCTTTACTCTTCCGTGTAAATACAACACTTCTGTCTCCAAACTAGATGGATTCATCCAGTGGAACAAACTCCTCATGAGTCATACGGTGGGGACCCTTAAAAAGTTGGGGGGGATCATCGAAATGACACTCATCTGACCATGACCTTGCAAAGAACAATCACTACAAAGTCTTTCAATAAATGCCAGGTAGAATAATGTCAGCACCCAGGCAGGGCTGGGTGGGGAAGGAGCAGAGGATGCTGGGCCCAGGAAGGAGCCTATTATGTCACCTTTATGTTAATAGTCACCTTCCCCCAAATCTTTCTGTTGACCAGACTCAATGACTGAAATTGTATCCTCTGAGTCAGTCATTTATTTTGATTAGCATTGCGCTCTCCCTGAGGCCCAATTTTATTTTATAACCATTTCATTTTTTTCCTGTTTGAATTCTTTGGGGGAGTATGAAAGAGGTTTTATTTTTCTATTTCTATTTTGGAAGAGATAAGCCCATGCCTCCAAAATTGAAACATCATAAACCCCCCTCTCCACCCCCCAACCACACACACACACACACAAGGCAAGGCTACTTTCACTGGCATCGATTGCTCTGGGCCAGCGTCTGTTCCGATTGGTTGGTAACGCAGCAACAATTACTAAATATTTGTAGTATCACTCTTGAATAAGATAACCAATTTAGTTTGTGTTTCTTCCAGTGAGTCTTTATGCAAATGCAAGAAAATGTAAATAGATAGGAACACAGATACTGTCTGTGTGAAGCTGTTAGCCCCTCTTTTGTCACAAAAAGTGGCATATTCTGGGCAGCTGTGCGCTGACATTTTTCACATCACAGTTCCTGAAGAGCTCATACCGTTTGATAGAGAGCATCATTGCCCTTTTAGAGCCGCACAGGGGCCCACGGTGTGGAGACCCCGTCCTGTTTAGCTACCTCCTCACGAGGGGGGCTTGCTCATCTCCGACCCCCCTACAACCAGGACTAACCTTTCACCGGGCCATGCAGTGTGGGCACCTGTACCCGTGGAGCACTTTCCCGCAGCAGTAGGAGCTTTTATCAGATTGCCCTCCAGCAGGGAGCTCTTGTGTTTCCACTGGCAGGCACCAGCGTGCCCGAATCCCCACAGCCCCGTGCATGTGGCGTGTGTCTAAATGACACAAGATCAGACAGCACAGAGGCAGGCAGGGGACAAATACGCCCACCCCATGCCCCAGGCCCCCCAGCTTCTGTTCCCTCACCAAAGGCAACCAGTCTTCTCCAGTGACCTGCAATGCTCTTATGCAAATACAGAAGTTGGCATTGAATAGGGACGTTTACCTGGACACCATCCACTGTTCTGCACTTGGCTTTTTTTCTCTTAACATATCTTGGTGCTCTCTCTATGTCAGTACACTTATATCTTTTATATCATTCTTTTACCACTTGCATTTAGCATTCCATTTCATGAATGTACCAAAGGTGGACATTTTGTTTGATCCCTATATATTTCAGCTACAAGTAATACTGCAATAAATATCCTTAGATGCATGTCTCTGGATATTATATTGTTATTAATGTGTCATTTTTCATTAGCATTTTACAAACTACAAAACACCTCCCCATCCTGGCGTCTTCCTCCCTTGGCTTTGTGAGTATCTCATGGCTTTCCCTCTTCTTTTTCTCCCCTCTCCTTGACCTTTCACAGTGAAATAACACTGGGACTTGCCATTTCTCTACTTGTTTACCCTGGGCAGTTTCATCAAGCCCACAGCTCAGTTAACATGTACTTGTCACTGGCCCCAACCCCCCCCCCCCGTCCAGCTGCACTCACCCACCCGCCTGCCTCCAGCTGGACTCCTCCACCTGGGGGTCCGCCAGCACTCAGGCACACCACCTGTAAGCAGAGTGCATCGTTTCTTTCTTTAAAAACCTTGTATGTGTTTCCTCTCTTGGAAATGACATCACCATTCACCCAAACATCCAAGCCAAAACTTGTCACCCTGGAGCGATGCCACTGCCTGACATGGACATTTGGTCTGACTCCATCGCCAATTGCCACCTCTTTCATGAGTCTCAAATTCATTTTTTTCCTCCTATCTGCACTGCTACAACCTTAGCCAAAGACCCACCATTTTTCACTTAATTCCCAGCCTGATTTCTTAACTGGTTCTCTTTTGTCACCAGTGTTGACTGGTGCTAACTTCCTAAAATACTGGTGCTAACTTCCTAAAATATGTGGCTATCTAGTGTTTTCAGGACAAAATGCAAACTACTCCACCCACACACACAACAGCTGCCATCCGGCAAGGCATCCCCAGGGGCTGGGCTCTGACACCTGGGTGCCTAGTTTGAATCCCAGTCTTGCCATATGAACTTGGGAGAGGCATTTACTCTCAGGACCTGGTCTCCTCACATGTAAAATGGGCATAATCACAATACCTGCTTCATGGGGACTTCATGAGGATTATATGAGATCATGCAGAGGCTTAGATTAGCACCTGCATGTAGCAGATTCAAATAGCAGCTATATTCTGGCTACCTGTCCACGCTCACCTTTCACCACCCCTACCCATACACTCCTCACCCCCATTCCTACTGAACCACTTGGGGTTGGATGTATTGTTTCCCACTTCCAGCTCTTTTTCTAGCATTCTTTCTTTGGCTGACAGGCCAAACACACTTATTCTTCCCCAACACTCACCACCCCAGGGCCCCCAGCCCTTCACTAGTGAAGATCAAGTGTTATTTCTTCTCCTCCCACCCCCAGGAACAGGTGTTTTCCTGGAGCTTTGCAACAAAAGAAGCCACTTCTAGTGACCGTTATGTGAACCGTGTCAAGCTGGCGGGCAACCCTGAAAATGCAGATGCCTCCATCATCATTGACCAGCTAACCATGGAAGACAACGGCACCTATGAGTGCTCAGTGTCACTGACAGGAGACATGTCCGGCACGTCCCAGTCACGTGTCCGCCTTTTGGTGTTGGGTGAGTGTCCCATCTCCTTCCTGGTGTGGTGGAAAGAGGGTGCTGATGGATGGGGGTTGAAGGAGGAGAAGAACCCTGGTGGGAAGATGAAGGCATGAAGCAGGGAGCCAAGCCTGCCTAGGAGCTAAGACTACCGTCCACTGCTCTATCCCTCCATCCCCTCCAGTTCACCTGGGGCAGTTCACCTTCACACCACCTGCTCCCAACCCTCTGCCCCCAAAACACCACTGGTCAGGTTCTACTGCCTTTGAAATATGTCCCAACATAACACTATTCTCATACAAATGCTCCTTCCTTTGGATCAGAGGACTGTTCTAAGTTCTCTATCAATGACAGCTTCTCCCCAGGGCAGAGGAGAAGGCTGATTTGAAGTGCTCCCTGGAGGTCAGCTTTGGAGCTTCTGTCCATCTCTTCTCCCTTCCACCCCCAACTCATCTCTGTTGCATGCCAAACCTCTAAAGAGAAGCAAAAGGAGACCACAGATCCTCTTGTAAAGACTCTCATGGTGCCCTACTTTGATGTTCTGGGGTCAAATCATGACTCCGTTAAAGGCAGCGCATCTTTTCCTGTCATCAAGTCAGCCTATCAGTAGAACCCTTCACACCACCTGTTCCCAGCCCTCGGGCCCCAAACACACCACTGATCAGCTTCTACCACCTTTGAAATATGTCCCAACGTAACACTCTTTTCATATACAAATGACTTCTTATTGGAGTTGATAGTTTTAGAAAGATCTATTTTGGTATTCCCATTTTGTAAATGAGACCCAACGAAAGGGTTGGAGCACATGACTCCAACAGTTAATGGGAACCCTGAGTGAATGCTTACTGCATGTCCAGTCCAAGAGATGGCCCCCGCCCTGGGAGGTGGCGACATATTAAATCAAAATAATGGCTCTGTTTTCCTTTATTCTTTCCCCTTTGCACTACTTAGTGGGAGTTTATTTTTAATTGCATAGGTAGCTGCCTGGCTTTTTGAAGTATTATAGCAAGTCAAGCAATATAGCCCTGAATAAAAAATAACTAACCTTTGCCTCCTCCCTCCAGTGGGGTATATACCCTTCCAAATACTGGGGTATACAGTCTTCCACACTTTCCCCCATGTCCTCTCAACAACCATACACACTCATACTCACACTCATATACTGGCACTCAATACACATACTCAAACTTTGTTCTTTCTTTCTGTTCATTAAAAAATAATATAAATATCATATAATGCTATGTTTATAAATACTATGAAATATATAAATATTATAAATATAGCTTGCAATTTTTTATAATGCTTCATGCACATTTCTCCAGATCAGTACACATAGAACCACCTGTTAACAGCAAACATGTACTGATACTTATCCCCATGTTCTAAATTTCTAAAGTAGACATTTAGGCTGTTTCTTTTTTTTTTTTAAAACAAGAACACAATATGTAAACACAAATACATATATATAAATATACACATATATGAAAGAATATATAATGTATGTATATTAACAGAACCTCTATAGCATATATGTTCTTTCACTGTGCTGTTTTTACTTTTTTTTGGAGAGATTCTTAAAAGTAGGATTTCTACATGGAAGACAAAGCTTTCATTAAAAGTTATCCATACAGGATGGAATTAGAGGGGATCGTACTCAGTGAAATAAGCCAGAAAGAAAGAGAAAAATATCAAATGGTTTCACTCATAACAGGACTATAAGGAAACCAAATAGGAGAGAGACACTCAGCGGGTGAGGGGTGGGGGTGGAGTGAGGGGAGGATAAGGGCACAAAATGGAGTAGAAAAGAACACAAGGGACCACAGAGACAGATCACGGGTGAATTGGTGGTGGATTACCCAAGGGGAATACAAAATGTAAAAGACATAAATAACAATAAGAAATATATATATACATATATATATATATATATATATATATATATTTATAAAAGTTATCCATACAGCAGATTACAATTACTTTCCCCAGAGTAAGAGTAACATAACTGCATGGGCAATTTATGAACATGCTTGTTTTCTCATATCCTTACCAATACTGACTGTTAACGACCTTTTTTATTTTTGTAAATTTTGTTAATCTGCTAGGTGAAAAAAAAATCCAATGTTAATCAAAATGTTAATCTCGAATCCAATTAACTTCACGTGTCTCCATCACTTGGGGACCAGAAATGGAGAAACGAGGGCTTAGGTCTCCGTTTCCACTCTCCTTAGTCCCCCTCCTCCTGTTCCTGGGTCCTCTGCGGTCATGGCCAAGGGCGGGAGGGCTCGCCTAGTGGGGCCACCTGGACTTCTCCCTCGACTGGCATATAATTCCAATCAGAGTGTCCATCTCTCTACTGCCTCCTCCATGGGGGTGATTGTGGGGTCTCCAGAGCTCCAGGGACCTCCCCCTGACACAGGTAGAGAGGGCCATCCTTTCTGCCCCTTCTCTAGTGTTGGCACTTGCTGCTGTCTCCATGTCCAGCTGGCTGCCTGGGGCCCATGAGGGGCCTTTACTTCACTGAGCCCTGCGCCTGGGAAGGCAGTCCCCTCTTTGCATCCCACTCTTTCTTTGTCCTGCTTCTCTTGGAAAAAGGGGACACCAGAGTCTGCCCTCAGTAGGTCCCTGAATATCTGGGGAGGTCTACACGGCCCTTCCATGGCCATTCTCCAGGAGCAGCCCTGTAGGAGCATTCGGGGAGCTCAGTCAGGGAGTGAGAGATGGCAGCCCCCAGACATAGGTAACCCCCGTCTCCTGTGGGATTCCCTTGGTGCCTCCTTGATTTGAACTGAGATGGGGGGAACATCATCTTCCCTCTCCAGAGAAGAGAGGGGGCAGTGCTCCTGGATACCTATCGCTGAGAATCCTCTTCAAAGAAATCTCCTCCCTGATCAATTTCCTGTCTTCTCTTTATAGGCTGAAGGAGGGTAACTGATAATCAGAGGGTTTGCTCTGGGGAGACCCTAGGTGTTTTCTGTGCATCTCCTGAGTACTGAGGACAATTACATCCAGAGTCCTCAGTCTGGAGATTTTGTTGGTAGTTCTGAGACTCAGGACAAGTCCCATTCCATATCCTGCTGATTTGTTTTAGTGCATATTTTCGGGTCTCCTGTCTTATACAAGGTCTCTTACCACCACTTTGAGGGTCAGATGAATAATCTCAAAGTTCTATTCTTAGGTCTGTAAATTTTATTTTAACTCAGACCTTCATTTCATCTGGAATTTATTTTTGTGTATACAGTGCTAGGAATCTAACTTGTTTCCTTCCAGATGAATTGCCAATTACATCAGCATCATTTATTGTATCAAAGAAACAATTGCTAACCCACTGGGACGCCAGCCTTGCAACATATTAAGCTCTTACATCTACATGACTGGTTTTTTACTTCTTATTTTGGTCATTTTCCATTTGATTACTCCTATGCCAATATCATATGCTTTTGATTTCAGCATTTATATATATATAGTTAGTAAGTCAAATATTTTTTTTGGTAAATTTATCAGTGCATAGTTGGCTTTTAACTCCTGGCACTATGTAATATCTCCTTTCATTAAAGTTCTTCAAAAATGGTGACAATCTTTACATATTTATACTCAAAGTTAATTTTTAACTCATTTGGTCCAGTCTTTTTAAGTTGATTGGAGTTATATTTAATGAACATTTTGATTTGTAAAGGAATATCATTTTAATTTCAAGTCTTCTCACCTAGGAAAATGCTTTACCATATTGTATGTGCTTCAGTAACAAGGAATCTGTAATGCTAAAATTCCAGACTTCACGTGGACAAACAAGGACGCTTTGTGTTTATTTAGTTGTTAGGAGTAGAGCCAGGAACCCCCTTCCAAGCCCTGCGCTCTTCCTACAAAACCAAATATCAAGTCTTTCTGTGCCCCTGTTATGTAAACGAAAGAGATCAATGGTCAGTAGAGGGAAATTGCCATCAACTGGCAAAATCTTTGCCTGTGGGAACTGTTACAGAAAACAGCAATTTCACTATCCCAGTCACCCCCTTTTACTGAGGACCTACCATGTGCCAGGCATCTCACTGAACACTCCACAGGTATAATCTCATTTCTTCCTAACAACACGCTAGTGAAAGTGGTGCTCACAGTCATGTTTAACAAATGGCAACACTGAGGCTCAAGAGGCTAATAACTAAAAGTGTCCCAGCTGTGACGGAAGCAGGGTTCCGGAACCGAAGCTGCCACACTGCCCCGTGTAAGCCAGCTGGCAATCCTCCCAGTTCACGATGACCCCCAAGCTCTCCTAGATTTCCTAGCCTTTCAGGGTACCCCGGTACTCCATACCAGATGTAACCACACATATTTTATCTCGCCCACCATGAACTTGTGTTGGCCACACCAGTGAAAGAAGGATGGAGGGCAGAGCAGTGTGGGCCTGGGTGTGCCATTTGCCCTCTTGTGCCCAGAGAACATTGTCATCTGGGACACATCACTCACTGAGCGCTGAGAATCTTTAACTGCTCTTCCACGCTGAAGGTCCTTGCCCAGGGGTCTGGCAGACGAAGCCCAGCTGCCCTTTGAGGACACAGATGATTGCTTCTGGGTTTTCCTGGGCATCTCCAAAGGCCTTAGAGCTCTAGAAACATTTCCACCCCTCTCATCTGTGGACAAAGCTGTCGACATCCCACTTTGCCATCTTCTAGCACTGTGCCGCTGTGCTTAGTTATGGGGTGGGGGAGTGGTCTAGGTGGAGTGCGGGTGTGCGTCTGTCCTGGTTCCATCAAATCAGGGGCTGCCTGTCTGCGGAGGGTTCCCTAACTCCTGATCTGAAATGCATGAAGGTTGCTAGAATGCAGCCATCTCTGCTTTGCTTCTCTGTCCTTCTACTAAAGCAACCTACACCCAAACACAAGCAAATAAATAGCTGTGCTGAGTGATCCTTTACCTCTTTAAAAATACTAATTAAAAAAAAATCTGACACTAGAAAAGAACAATCTGTGACTGGGTCTTATATTTTTCACTGTGTTCTTCCAGCTCCTCCCCATCGTTTATCTGTTTAGCTGAACATGTAGGCTAACAGCTCGTCTTCTCGCTCCACATCACACAGCTCTTCATGCTGGCTTAGCATTTACCCTTCTTTAAGCTGCCGGCCACTCCAGCAAGGGGTGCAGGGAGCCCTGTCCCTGCCCTGACCCTCAGACTATTTCCAATTAAAACTATTACAAATAGCGGTACAACCAATTGTTGTTGTTCGCATTAGCTCCTTGGAGTGACATTACCAAACCAGGAGAATGAGCATATTAACCCAGCTTCTCCCTGCACTTCCTCCTTCTCCCATTGCCTGTCTGGCCCCCCGCTGAGCCCCTCACTGCTCCTGGCCTGGTCTTTCTCTGACTAAATCTGCATCTTTCCAGCAACCTCTCTAGCTCTCCTTTTCTTCTGGCAGAAAAATGGTGAGGAGAAGGTCCGGGACCCTGTTTAACTGTGAATGTCTGATTCCTCCTCAGGCCAGCTGCATTTTTTAAGAGAGGAACTAGTTGACTGGAAGGACAAAGAATACAAATTTAATTTGAGATCATGAAAGTGATGTTTGCTTTTAGAGAGAGAGAAAAGGGTGAAATTGAACTTTTAGTAGTGGACACTGTTTTATATACAGATGTTGATTTATAATGATGCGACCTGAACGTACATAACAATATAAACCACTGTTATAACGCAATGTTACATCAGTAAACAATTGAGAGATTTCATTTTGTGCTAAATGTTTAAAGATTCAGTACAAATCTTAAAAGAAAAAAGTTTTCTTTTCAAATGGCTTTGCTGCAGGGCTATTTGGGAGCAGAAGGACTTTAATTACACGGATTGCCCAGACGGGCGAGGTGACCGCCCAGAAAACTGAGGAGAGCACGGGGCTTCCGGACCTCTTCCCCAAAGCAGCCCAGTTGGCCCGGATAGGTACCGCGACACCCGCGTGCGTCGTCTCTCAGGCTGCTGGCGCCCCCAGGCGTCTACCGAGGCTATCGCCTGCTCCCCAGCAGCCTGGAACCCACGTGTTCCTGCCGGCTCCTATCACTCCGCCCTCACTAAATATTCAGGAAGCATCTGCATTTAATTCGTGAGGGAGAAGCAGCTAGTCGAATCTGAGTTGTTCGGACGTCCGGCAAACCTCAACCCTCCCTCTTTGCCCTCCATTTGCCTCGTTAAAGATCCTAGCTGGTTTTGATGATGAGAAGTGAAGGGGGCCAGTGGACTGCGGTGGAGGATGGCAGGCGCTTTGGTGGTGGATGTGATGTGGTGACTTACAGATGAAGAGGTGTGAGCTTATCCCCCTAAAACATATATGGTGTTGTAAACCAACATTATCTCAATAAAAGGTAATTTATGAAAGTTTAAAAAAAAAAAAAGGTTGCTTCCCTTAACTTAGCAACGCATCGAAGCAAGCCAGCAGTGAAAAGAGCTCGGGAACAGGAATCAATAAGCAAGGGCCTGAGTCCCAGCTTCCCCACCGTGTAGCCGTAAGGCACTCACAGCCTCTTTGGCCCTTCGTCGCCGGCTCGCGTGACCTTTATACCGCGGTCCCAGCAGGCTGTGAAGAGGTCGCACTAGTTCTAGGCATCCTTTGTACATCCCGTCCTATCAGCTGAATTTCTTGCACTGAGGGGGCAAGAATTTAAATAACAAGGAAGAAGGGAGGGGTTATCGGGTCCAAAGAAAGTTTGGGGATAAAGTTCTGAAAGGTGGCCGTGAGCCCTGATCCCAACAACCAGGGTCTTGAGGACCCTGGATGAGCTTGGTGTAGGGTGCGGCAGTAAAGTTAAATCTGATAAATTTGACCTCCGTGATCCTGGGAGTGTCTATGGGCTTCTCTGGGGGAAATTTACCTCCCCCCTCAATCGCCGCCACCCGGCCCCCCAAAACGCAGCTGGTGCCTGGGGAAGACAGTATTACTCTCGTACACTTTCATTCTTGACCACAAGGTGTCACCACTGCAACAGAAACATTAATTTTAGGAACTGTTGGGTACTTTTCAAGACGAAAGGCCCTTGGGAGCCCCAGTCTAGAATCAAAACGGATCTTGTGGCACCAAATAATACACCTGCTAATCCTCGTAATAGCTTCTGATGTCCACTGTTTGTTTCGGGGAACTGGGGAAGGATAATGTTGACTTTGGACTAAAAAGTCAGTGTTTCCCCTCCCTAAACAAGGAGGGACCTCAAAGCTGGCGGGTAATAACTGTGAGGATCCCGGATGCTGCCTGAAGTCTCCTGTCTTCCATCTGTCTGCAATTCTTTGTGTACACCTAATATAGACCAAGTCTCACATTCTGAAATAGTAGGAATCTGGTAGGAAAATATATAGAGCCCCAAAAGGAAGCCCTAAGTTCATAGAGCATTTCCCAAATTATATTCTTTCAAGATGGCCTTTGAAAGATGAAGGAAAAAAAGGTGGGACTATTAATAGTGTAACCCCTGAGATGCCCAGTGCTTGTTCACACACTAGAAGTTCTGAGATTAAAAATCATACTTCTTCAATAACTGCTAAACTTACTTGTTTGATCATGGAAACCTTTTGAAGTACCATATATTACGACATGTGAACAATATTACAGAGAACACACCAAGGTATGGAATTCCAGGACAGAGAAAGAAATCTATGAGCAACCAGACAATAGTGTTGTGGGTTTCAAGGAAAGAATCTGAAGGAGATCGTGTGAAAAGATTAGAAGAAAATAATGCCAAATCAAAGTGCTGGTGAGCTTATGGGTGATTTTTGTTTTATTCTCTGTTCTTTATGGAGGCTTTCCCTAAGCTGCAGAGGAGACTAAATTCTCCAGGTATAAACTCAAGCAGCACTTCCACTCTGAATTCTAATCTTCCTCTGAGCACCATTATTTCACATTTATCTTTCCTTGCAGACAGGAAACAGGGACCCTCTGCATCTTGTTTTGAACTAATGTGATCAGCACAGAAAGATTTTATGGATTGGGTGGAATTGAAGTAGTTGTTATATGTCACGTGTAAGTTCTTCTAATAAGCATCTATTGCTTTTATAATATAATTTTTAAAAGAAAGCTGTCAGCTGCTTCAGGGAATTCTAGACCTAAGACAGGATTGTGTGACAGCACTGTCATCTCCTAATTTCATAGTTGTGAGCAAGTCTTTTTGACTTGCCCAAAGTGGTTTTGATTTCTCTAAATCTCCAGTTACCTGTGTGACATTAGAGATGGAAATATTTGTTCTGCCTGCCATACAAATCAGAGGATATATTTGAGGGAAGGGTTCTGCGCAGCAGATCCAGACAAGGAAAATCCATGGGAGATACAATCTCACAAGAGAGTAGAGGTCATCAGGGAACAGCACACGGTCACGATGGCTGAAACCCTGTGGCTGTGTCAAGAAGCCTAGACTTGCCGATGAGGGTTATGGGCCACCCCTGAAATGCCTGAACAGGACAGTGACAGGATCCTGCTTGTAATGTGGAAGGACCCTCTGAATGAAGCCAACCACCTGGTGGCAGCAGGTGGCTGTCTCTGCAGCCCCGAGGTCAGAGATCTCTTAACTCCTCTCTCACAATGGCAGTTACGACAAAGCGTCTTTGAGGACGGGACATATAAATATCTAAGCATAAAGCTCTCCCTTTCAAAGGAAGGGATTTGTAGGATCACAGATTTAGCAGGATGCTTCCTCGTGAGGACATTTCAACCACCCCCTGAGTCAGAGGATGAGATATTTTCACTCCCACTGCCAGATGAGGTAACTGTGGCTCACAGGAGCTAAGTGGCTAATGGGTAGAGTGGAAGAGTCCAGACACACACACACCCACTCAGAGGTCAGAGTTCTTGAATTCTAGAACTTTCCAAGAAAAGGGATTCAGTTTCTAAAGACCACAAGAGTGGCTATTGTTTCTAATTATAAAGCATTTTCATGTAGTACATAATGTATATTATATATGTATTATATGACTTTCCTGAGCACATGCTACATGTGGGCATTCTGTCATGGACTTCTATCTATTTCTATCTCATTTAAGCTCACAGTGACCCTATGAGGGCATACTCTTACTATTTCCATTTTTAGATAAAGAAATTGAGGCTCAGCAAAGCTAAGTTACTTGCCCAAAGTCAAAATCGTAAATGATAAAATCCAGCTTCAAACCCAGGCTGCACAACTGAATTCTAAGCACCCTGGAAGTGTGTCCTGCAGATTTTGAGGGCCCTTGGCCCCAGAGGTGGGTATTCACCCCCAGCTACTCAGGAGGCTCAGATATTCAGGGGCACTGCTGGTACTGGCTTCATTCAAGCCTCGACTTCCTAGCTGGTCCACTCCCTGGTGCCGACTTCTCACCTGACTCTTCTTCCTTCCCAGTCAGGAGACAGGTCCTCACTCTGAGGAACATCTCCAGAGACATGTCTGGCTACTCCAAGTTTACCTCCAGCAACGATGTGGGCACAGAGTCCCACAACATCACTGTGGTTGTCAAACTCCATAATTGTGTTTTGGGGGAGGAAGCAAAAACCAGAAGATGACTGGCTTGGGGTCAAAACAATCATTTGAGAGACCTCTGTGGCAGTCTCTTTAGGGTCTCCTACTGGCAGGTGGCTGAGGTGACCTGTGCTAGATGCACCTGTCCCAGGCTCCCCTCACCAGGAGGCTAGTTGTATTCCCATGGAAGTGAGTCTGTACAGCCCAGCCTGCCCTTTGGGCTGCTCAGTGGCCATGGAGAAAGTGTCCAGAGCCAACTACCACAGTCTGGACCCCATCTTTTTAGGGTGGAACAACCCTACCAGCTCAGGGAGAAGCTAGAGGAGGAAATGGCATGGCTGACAGGGAGAACATTCTCAGAGCCCGGCTAGCCTGGGAGGGATGGGATACAAAACCATTAGCCTGTCTGTGCTGTCCGCATCACCATCCTGAAGGATATTCCTGAGCCTGTTTGGTTTCATCCCTCCAAGGCCATGTCTTTCTTGGAGTATTACCATGGAGAGCTCCCTGGGAGGGAGGATGAGGCGCAGAGCCACGGGCCTCCTCCCCTCGGTTCTCTGCCCTGGAGCCTGGGCTCAGGTCAGGGGTTCTGGAGGTTAGCTGTTCCACTCTCTTGCAGCCTCCAGCATCTCCATGGACATCACCATATACCTGGTTGTCGGGGGCATCGTGCTAGGGGCCATCATCCTTGGCATCGTCATCTACTTATGCAAATCCCGGAGCACGAACCAGGGCAAGGGCGGCGCCGAGCGGTGAGTGTTGGGCAGGCTGTAGGAGGGTCTGAGTGGGTCTGAGCACAAGAGACAGACACCTCTGCCATGCACCACCCGCGGGGGCAGCTGTTACTTGTATCGGCCCAACTTTAGAACTGAAATGAGCACTGTCCGCAACACAAAGTGACATGAACCTAACTCCATGACCTGTGGTTCCGCAGTCTCCGATCCCAGTGGAGGGCATCCCAGGGTCCAGCGCCCAAGGGTGGCTGGAGCCTGGGTCAGGGTCCTTCTGTGTCCAGTGGGGCTAACCTGTCCTTTCTCACCCTCGCCTTGGAGGAAATAAGCCTGTGCCGCTTCCAGTCCCTTCAGAGCTCCCTTCCAGTTTGGTGTCCCTTTGCAGCGGGGCAGGTGGGGTGTGAGTCTGAGGTTCTTGGTCCACAAGGAACATCAGGCCCACCTCCCTTGGACCCGAGTGAGAACACCCCTCTCTTGTACCCACTTCCCACAGGAGGCGCAAGGTCCGCTGGGAGTCTCCAGATCAGATCAGTGAGACTTCCAGAGGGGAGTGCGAGGACGACTACGGGCACACAGAGGAGCCGGACTACGGGCACACAGAGGAGCCGGACTGTGGGCACACAGAGGAGCCGGACTGTGGGCACACACAGGGGTCGGACTGGGGATCCCCTGAGGAGTAGGCCAGCCTTGGTTGTGATGAATGAGATCCCTGCCCCCTGCCTCCTCCCCTCCTGCCCTCATCTCTCTGCGACCCTTCTTCCTGGCTCTCCGTCCCTCACTGGCTGCTGCTTCCCCTGTGTCGGCCACTTGGCTTTGCCTGGCTGAGGGAGTTCATGCCTAACTGACCCTCCAACTGTCTTCCCTGGGCCTGTGAGCTGGGCTTCACATTCCTTGTGGGACCCTCCCCACTACCGGGGTAGCTTAGGTCTGGCCTTCCCTGGGCCAGGCTGCAGCCCCCCATCCACTGCAGCCTAAGAGCCAGATACACAGGCCTGAGCTTGGAACATGACCATGAATGTGAATGTGCCAGGGAGGCAATGCCCTGCCCACCCGCATGCCCCACACCAAGGAATGCCTGGCACTGTGTTTGTATCATTTTTGTTGAATGTAATTTCATTGAATTAACTTTGAACAGGTATGCTAAGAACTTCTTTTTTATTCAACTTAATGCAAATTCCTGGCTTCAGGGACCTGGCCTCCTGCTCCCTCATCTCAGAAAACTTCCCTGCACATTCCAGACAGCACGGCCAGGGTTACCCCAGATCCACCGTGCTGTCCCTCAAGGGGCTTTTGCTTTCTCTGTTCCGTGGCGAATACCCACATAATTTCCATTTCTGCCTATCCTTCAGGCCTCCTCAAGTCCCGGATACATCTATAAACCCCACCCTGACCTCCCGCACAGGTTGGGGACATCTTGTCACCTTGTCCCAACTCCCATCTCAGGCCATGTGGCACAGCTATCTAAGCAAGCTCTCTCCTTGTGCTGCATCTAGAGCTCTGTGGGGCAGGGCCTGGACCTCACCCCCTGCTTTCCCCAGAGCCCCCCTTGGAGTCCACAGCCCTCTAGCAGCTGCCTAATGCGATTCAATTTGGGAACATTGATTTGATAGTTAGGCCTTCCCCTCTCCAGTTTCCCGGATATTCTTTTAGACACAAAGATGACTCCCACCCAAACCCATTTGCTACTTTAATTAATACGAGTTGATTTAAATGAACATGCACAAGAGCTTGTTTGCAGCTGGCCCAGGATTCTGGCCTTGTGGCGACTCTTGTCAAGGCCAGAATAATGCACATGCCCACTCCTGCTGCCGATACCTCCCCCTGACCAGCCCAGCCCGTCCTGGCTCCCCACTAGCTCTGCTGGGCTGGCGGGGAGGGCTGGTTGCCCGCGCCACAGCCGTGCCCCTGCAAGTGGACTATTCCCCCCACACACACCCCCCACCCCACCCCGCCCAAAGAGCTCAGCCAGGAGTTGGGGAGAGTCATGGACATAGAGAAGTTGCCTTGGTGAGGGTATGTGGTGAGAAAGGAGCAAGGATGAGTCCTAAGGACACTCTCATGGCACATGGAGGAAAAGAACTCAGCAAAGGAAATGAGGTGAAAACCTGGCTAGCAGCGAAGCTGGAGGAAAGTTCGTGAGAGGATGGTTCGCAAAACAATGTACACACTCTCCCCTTTCAAAGCATTTAAAATGGCCCATCATGTTTCTTTCAACTTTTCCTCATAACATGAACATGAGGAATCACACAGCTGAAAGTCACAGCTGAACAGGGCTCACTCAGCATGACGTCTACGTTTTTTTTCTTTAAATCAAAACAAGGCTCTCCACAAGTAGCCAAACCTGTTTCCATCAAGTTCACGTCCCAGGCTCCTAGCACCCTTGACAGACCCCTGTCAGCCTGGCCTTTTGCCAGATTAAGGAGCTTCCAGAACTTTCAGGTTGAGAGCAAGTGGGGGTGACCAGCGAGCTCCCCACAAGGGAGCTCCTGGAACCTAGCAGCCCTGGGGAAGTGTTGTCAGCATAGTCAGCATCGCAGAGGAGGTAGGTCTATGCAGAGACACCTGGACTCATTTTTAGGCTACTTTTACTCC
Organism: Scalopus aquaticus; assembly: GCA_004024925.1. NCBI lineage: Eukaryota > Metazoa > Chordata > Mammalia > Eulipotyphla > Talpidae > Scalopus > Scalopus aquaticus. The sequence goes on along the minus strand of PVIJ01000034.1, from coordinate 85,869 downwards.
CTTTTCCAATCAAAACTGTAGATGTTTTTGAGTTCTTTTGTGCTCCTAGGAGAAGAGATGGCTCACTGAGCCAGCATGCAATTATTTCATATCACTCTGGAAAGAGCATAGGCACAGCTGCCTGGGAGCAGGAGATCTGTGAAATGGATTCATCTCACCTGGTATCCTGGAAGCGTCTTCAGAGAGCCTATTGAAGCACTAATTGAGCAACTTTCCAGAAAAATTAGCCTGGCTGAATCACACACATACCTTGTGGTGTGTGTACACATGCTTGAAGTTGTCAGGGAGGCAGGAGAGGGCACAGCTTATCAGAAGCCCACAAATAGCCAGCTCAGGAAGTGAAAGAAGTATTGAACTTTATAAAGCATATTTAAAAACATGGCCCTTTTGAATCCTTATGACCTCACTATTAGCCAGGCATCATTAATCTCAATTTATAGATGAAGAAACTCAGGCTCAGAAGATTGAAATGTCAAGAATCACTCAGCAGGTGACAAATCTCAGACCCAAACCTGGGTCTAAGTTCTGGGTTTTTTTGTTTGTTTGTTTGTTTTAATAATTTTTTCTCAGAGAGAAATCCAGAACCCTGAAATAAATGTTAGTTGCTTAAGTACAATTCTTTATACCATGAGCCTTAGTTTTCCCCTTTAGGAACAATCTATAGGGTTTATCAGCTCAGAGCAGCCTTCCTCCCTCCCAGCATGCTACTTTTATCTTCCTGCTCCCATTTTTCTCTAACTGCTTGTATTGTCTCCCTCATTGCAATTAAAAACATCCTGCAGTCCCTTTGAACCAGTTTCAGAATTCAGGAGAGCTTATGTTATGTGGCAGGCATGTAAGGTGGGGGCAAGTAATAGGCAGAAACAATGTCACCACCAACCAAATATTGCTCATTAATAGGAGTTGTTCTCCAGACCAAATGGGAACCAAGGGTGGGGTTACATTTCAGATATTTTTGTTCCCCTGCATCTCTACAAGGTTGGTGGCTATGGAAATAATCCAGGAAGACCTAAAAACCAGGAACCCTGGCTCTGGGTGACTTTGAACAGTGGCAGGATGACAGGATGCTTTTTACTTCATTGATTAAAAAAGAGAACGAGGCAAGACAAAGCACTAACAGGCACTGCTATGGCAGACACCAGGGTTTTACCCACTGCTTTGACTCACTAGTAGGACTGATTCCCAATTTCTGGATACTGCAAATCAAAACATGGGGGAATCATATGAACCAAGAGTATATTTCTTTTAGTGGTGACTGTTCACCTGGACAAGGGGTAAAAAATGTCATTCCCTTCTCCATTCATTCCCTGAGGCAGGAGAGTAGATTGATGTTGTTTCTCTAGTACCTAAGACAGTGTTTGCACATAGTGTGTGCTCAATAAATATTAGTTGAATTAATGAGTAAATGAAATTAATTTAGATGGCTAAGAATTCCAAAACCTCCTATCTCATAATTCAAAAACCCAACAAACACGTGAAAATATTTGTATTTTTGTCCATGTGCTGAGTATATGTCTATAGTTCTCCCTGGTTTCCATACCAGTGTCAACTACAGTGTCACGAAAGCCTGAGATTTCTTTGTGTATCCTTGCTAACATTTGAGGCTTATGTTAGTTTATGAGAGAGAATAATTTGAAACAAAACCTGAAGAAAGCACCATCAGAGATATATGGATAATGCATTTTAAAGAGTGTGAAAATTACCTTTTTACCATGAAAAAAGAAATTCAAGATTACTCAGACCAGAAAGATAAATGTAAATTAAAAGTACACTGAAATACATTTCCCTTCTGTCCAACAGGCAAAAACCTGAAATTTGACCTCACCCTCTGTTGGTGAGGCTATGGTAAAACAAGCACAGAATGGCCGTCCTGATGGAGGAGAAATGAGGGCTATTTAGCAAAATGATACGCATTTACATTTGACCAAGAAATCAAACCAGAAATTTATACTTTAGAAATCTAGATTCCAGAACACAATCTTAAAACACATTGTATGACAAGAGGTATGTCCAGGCACTACAGCACTATTTGTAATAACAAAAGACTGGCAACAATCTGAATCAACAGAATAAGTTGAACAAGTTTTAGCTGCACAATGAAATAATGTGTATAAAAAGGAATGACAAACATCTCTATATACTACAATGCAGTGATCTCTCGGGTATATTGTTAAGTGTGAAAGGCAGAGTGAAGAAAAAGCCTGGAGGTTTCGAGAAACAGCAAGGAGAGCAGAGCAGTGTGACTGGGGCGAGTGAGCAAAATGAAAGGCAAGAAGCAAGGTCAACGAGGTCTGCAGTGTGTCTCAGTGGCTGTAGGAAGAATATGGAACTCCTACGTGAAGAGATAAAAAGCCACTTGAGGTTTGTTTTTAAGCAGCTTTACTGAAGTATGAATTAATTTCCTAGGGCTCCCTTACAAATTACCACAAACTGGGTGGCTTTAAACAATAGAAGCTGATTTTTTCACAGTTCTGGAAGCCAGAAGTCTGAACCAGAGCATCTGCGGGTTTGTATCGTTTTGGAGGGTGAGCCATGAGAAACTTAAAATTTTGAGGAAGGTAGATAATGCAGCTAAGATTGATGAATAATCCAAGAAGAGACAACAAGGACTGTGATGTCTTAGAATCCAAGTGAAGAAGCTGTTCAACTGTGACTAAGAAATGTGCTGATAAGTTCACTACCATGAGGGCTGAGACTGAGACTCTGACCATTCAACTTAGCAATATTAAAGTCACTGGTGACCTCGATAAGAAGAGTTACAAATGCCTGATTAGGTCCAAGTGACAATAGGTAGGTGAGGCTTTGAAAACAGGAAAAAATAATTCTCTTGAGAAGTTTTGCCCTGAAAGTGGGCCAATAATGGAGCAGTAGCTAGAAGGAAACAAGGACTGTTTTATGTATATTATGTATTGTGTATGTGTGTGTGTGTGTAGAATAGGGTATAGGCCATGGGTGTGGGGGCTGAGAAGATTCACCAGACTCAGAGTGGTGAGCAGAACAGGCATATCTACTGAAATATACTGCTAAGGGGAGCAGCAGGAAAGATAGGTCTGCTGTGCCAGGGGTTAGATCCCTGGCCGGGGATTGAATTCAGGCTGTCGTGGTGACAGTGCTGAGACTTAACCCCTAGACCACCAGGAAGGCCCTGTTTTGTCTATCTTTTTAATGGAAATAAAATCAAGTTTGTACAGTAATGGCAATGATCAGATAGGGGGGAAACAGTAAGGGTGCTAGAGAAGGAGAGTTACTGACAAAATATTCTAAGGGGATTAGACTTGAGCAGAGGAGGAGTGGTGTTAGCCCAGAGGAGCATGAACATGTCATTTTTCAAATGGGTTAGGGGGAGGGGAACACAGATGTGGGGCAGATTCTGGTGCTGGTGGGAGCTTCTAATTCTCTTCTGAATACTTCTCATGAAGGATGGAGCCAGGAATAAGGACTGGGAAGGAGGTAATTTGAGTTTTAAGGGAACGCATGGAAGAGTCATGTAGAAGAGTGGGAAAGCAAACAGACAAGGAAATGAAGCAGCATTGAAGGTCCCCTTAAGGTGGTGGTCAACAATTTATAGGAGACTGGGCAAAATGGCTGTATATCCTCCAGTGCCTCCAGTGATATTTAGTTGACACAGGGTAGGCCGAGTTGGGTTATGCAAAGATTTAGATGGTGCTAAACAAAGGAAAAGATGAGCAAGGCAGTGATTATGACACTTGTGAAGTTTTGCACAGTTAAGGGGCACAGCAAGGACACGGACGTGGTAAGAGACAGAGGGAAATGGTGTTTGTACCAAAAAGGTCATTGGACCTAAGTGCAGAATTCTTGGAGTGCCAGAAATATGAGCTAAAAACTTGAGGTAGTGAATAGAGCATGGAATACTCAGAATGTAATGTATGGTGGGTTATTGGCAAAAACTAGGATATGATAGGAGAGAGGGTAGTCGAAGTGGGATGAAGGATAAGTTCACTGAGGAGAGGAAGTCAAAGAACAGAGACATCAGAATTTGAAAAGATCATCTCCATGGATACGGAAATCACCACAAATCACGGCAGAAACAGCACCTGAGCGTGACACCAGCACCACAACACCTGGTAATAGTCAAGGGTCTAATGTGAAAAGTTAAAGGCTTTTAAGTGCTTCTCACTCTTCTTTTGTGAACAGTTACGTTAAAATAATGGTGCTTAACACCATTGTGTGCCAGCAGGAGACAGAAAATGTAGGTTATTTTTAGCAAATTCTTGTACAAATGGTAGATGCTCTTTGGATGCTGCTGGCAGACTTGCCACTCACCTCCTAGGAAGCCAAATTTATTTCAATTGCATCCTTGTCTGTCATCTCAAATGGAGAAACGGACTTTTTAGATTCCTCAAACTGTGATGTGGTGGGTGAATCAATCCCCAGGGTGGCTGAACTGAAACGTTTTGGACTTCTTTGGAAGTTAAGGACACAAAGTTTCAGTCAACCACTGACAGTTTTTTATTTACTGAGATAGTACTAGGAAACTCTCCTGCCTTTACTTTCCAAAATATAAATCTTGGGTTAAGTCATTAACTTAGCCCTTTCCATATTAACTGTCTGAAAGTTAGATTAAGACATTGTAACTTGATGGCAAGGATGTGGAGAAAAAGGAACTCTCCTACACTGCTGGTGGGAATGCAAACTGGTCCAACCACTATGGAAAGCTGTATGGCAGTTTCTCAAACTGCTAAAAGTGGAACTTCCGTATGAGCCAGTAATACCACTTCTGGGAATCTACCCAAAAGACACAAAAACATTAATCCAAAAGGATACCTGCACCCCTATGTTTATTGCAGCACTGTTTACAATAGCAAAGATATGGAAACAACCCAGATGCCCAAAAACAGATGACTGGATCAAGACGATATGGTACATATACACAATGGAATACTATTCAGCATTCAAAAAAGATAAACACACGCAATTTGCAGCAACATGGATGGAGCTAGAAGGGATCATCCTCAGCAAAATAAGCCAGAAAGAAACAAAAATATCAAATGGTTTCACTTATAGCAGGAATATAGGGGAACCAAATAAGAGACACTCAGCGAGGGAGTGGGAGGATGAGGGCTCAAAACGGGGAGAGAAAAGAGCACAAAGGACTGTGGTGATGGTTCACCAGTGAATCGGTGGTGGGTAACCTACGGGGAATACACAATGTAAAAGGTATAAATAACAATAAAAAAAGAAAAAAAAAGATCCTAACTTGAAAGAAGTTCTTATTTTGCTATTTATTGCCTCAGTCACTAAAAGCCTCTATTAAAACTTGCTCTTTATCATCTTTAAATGTAGTATTTGACACACACATCCCTCTGCTTTCTCACTCTATTCCCCAAAGGCAATCACTACTGATTCTGTGCTTATAATTTCCTTTGTGGCTTTTTTTTTATATTCTCTGTACTTTTCTATTTAATGAACAGAAATTCTTTAATGTAGCCCTATGTACCAAGTTTCTTTGATACTGAATTCATTAACTATTGTTAAATCTTTGACCTCAAAGTCAGAATATTACTGCACATTTCCCTCTAGAGATTTAAAACATTATCTTCTCACATTTAAATCCTTAAACCAAGTGGAATTGCTTTTTGTGAATAAGGTGAGAGAAGGGTCCAATTTCAATTTTTCCCCTTTATGTCTTTGCCAACTGTTCTGGACAGTTTCCTGAAGAGTCCCAGAGGTCTGAATGTTACCTCTTCATACATCACACCTCCCACAGCCCACTTTGCCCCAAAGAAACTCGCCCCTCCCAATCAGCTAACAATCATAGTCTTATTGGCAAAACTTTGTTTTGAATCCACCAGGACCAACTTCATTGCATCCTGGTTCCTGTCAATTATCACAAGAACCACCAGATTTCTAGGTCAAGCCCTACATTCTGTTCGCTGCTTATTCTGTCCCTTCTGCCTCTTCAATCCCAAACCTTCCACCATGCTCCCTAAAAACTCATGGTTCAGCAAAATTGTTTTAATTTCAAACTTTTCTCTTAAAAAGTCCTTCACCTTTTTGATAAAGTTCAACTTATTTTTGTTTGTGCTTTTGGTGTCTATTAAGAAACTGATGCTTCATCCAAGGTCAGGAAGGTTTTTACTTATATCTTCTTCTAAGAGTTGCATAGTTTTAACTATTACATTTAAGTAGTCATCCACTTTGAGTTAATTTTTGTGAATGGTGTGAGGCAGAGTCCAAATTTTTCTGATTGTGGATATCCATGTGTCGCAGAAGTGTTGTGTTGAAACTATTCTTTTCCCTGTAAATAGTCTTTGTAGTCTTATTGAAAAACAACTGACCATAGGTTTATTTTTAATCAATTCTATTCCACTGATCTACATGCCTTAATAGCACTTTTAACAATGCATTACTATCCCCATTAAACTGTAAGTTCCTTGAGGACAAGAGCTGTATCTTTATTCATCTTACTTTATTTAGTCTAGCACTTCATAGATTCTCAAAACATGTTCACTGAAGAAATTAAATCAATCATGTAGTTTTGAGGAAAGGGGTGGAAACAGATTCTATGAGGAAGGTGAATTACTTTCCTCATGGAGGACTTCACCTTTTGAGGTGGATCTGTAATTCTGGCATCTCCTCTCCATTACCTGAAATGGCAATTATTCATTCTAACATTTACTGAACACCATTGCACACACATATATGGGCATCTCAGAGTTTGCCACTGAGGAAAGAAATTACATCATGAATTCAAATAGCAACAATTAAAAGCTATAAAGTGCTGTCAGATAACAAAAAATACTACTGGAGTTGGAACAGAAATCACCTTCAACTAGGATATCTAGGAGTATCTCAGTCAGTTACGTCTTCTTGAAGGGTAGGTAATACTTTGATTCATTGCCTAAAGAATTTTAGGAACAACGACAAAAAAAAGGGAGACAAGAGTTTGAATTTACTAATAATATGATTGAGGGATTTTTATTATCTCTGAAGAAAAAGACCAGCTATTCTCTAAAATTTTTTCCCTAGTCCTGATAAACTGTTTTAGTTTATTTGACATATATCTCAAAAGTATAATACAACCTGTAAAATTCTTAGAATAATATAACTTGAGTAACACAGGATTAAATTCAGATGGTACAGAACAGAAGTTAGGTACCTAAAGCCATAGATCTGAATTATAGTTTTAGGGCATTCCCTCCACTTTCCCAGTCAACCCAAGAATTATCATACTTATTTTTTTAAAGATTTTATTTATTTTTGCATAGAAAAACTGGGGTGTAAGCCAGAGGTGACGAGGTTGAGAGGATTCACCAGATACAAACTGGGTAGCAGAATAGGCAGATCCACTGAAATACACTAAGAGGAGAAGCGGGAGAAACAGAAGAGGTCTGCTGCGCCATATGTGGGTTAGCTCCCTGGGCGGGGCTCAAACTCAGGCCACAGTGGTGACAGCGCTGAGACTTAACCCCTAGGCCACCAGGGAAGCCCTATCATGCTGATTTTTAAAGCAAAAGGTTTCAAAGTTTGGATACAAGATTTTAAAAAAATATACTACAAGAAAACGCAAATTATAAACTTACATCCTACTTATATCACTTGTCCAAAGATCTGTACCAGAACAGAATCAAAGGAAGTGAAGGAGATTGTGATATATGAAGAACATGGCTTTGTTATCAGTCAAACCTGATTAACAGTCCCTCCACTTAGTAACTCTATGTCCCAAGTTTGAGTCTGCTGTGTGTGTCTATCTGTAAAATAGATGTCATCGCCTTCCACAGAGTGGTTACTAGACTTTCACATGGGTGTGTGTGTGTGTGTGTGTCTCCATAAAATAAGTACTTATTAGTCAGCAAAGGAAAATATCAGTGTTAAGAAAAACCAGAGTTCCATGACAGACATTGAATCATTCTCTGTAATCAGGCGGACCAGGGTTTTGAGTCAAACAGACCTATATTACATGCTGTCTCTATCACTGCCATGTGCAGTACTGGCTATAGTGCCCAGCAGAAAGGACCACTACATCGCTTTTCCTACTTGAGGACTATATAATATTCCAAGTTAAGGACAAGACAGTTTAAGTCAGTCACAAACAGGGTGAATACTTGACTTAATATGACACCTGCTTAGTATATGTAAAGGTTCTGTGAGCAAATGTACCTGGAATTCAGTCACTATGTAGCCATATGGTTTGGGAGAAATTACATAATCTTTCTCATTTTAGCTTCTCATTCTCAAACGACTCTCTTGCTGAAGTCAGCATATTTTGAAGATGTTAAGTAGCAGAACTTTATTTCTGTTAAAGGCCCATTTGCTTAGATATTTATAATGAAAAATAGCCTGTAGGTCTCAAGGATAAGGTTCTACATTTCACAACGGGAAGAAATAGATTAACACTATTTTTAAAACCTTTTATAACAGATATTAAATACCTATATTAAAGGTGGGGAAAAAGATTACCCAAATATAACATTCCCAAAAGCACAACTCTGAAAATTCCAGTTTTGTTCTTACAGGACTCAAAATTTTAATGGCATTCCAATCTACAGTCAGGAAGCAGAACAAGCCCTAGGGGGTAAAAAAAAAGAAAAGCAAAAGTGCCAGGATCTTCTCCAACCACAATTATTTTTAATCTATGAAACAGAATTTCCTTATGAATTCAGTAGTTTTTACTGTAGTGACATTTATCATTGATGTGATCTGTTTAATATGACTGTAGTCAGAAGGGAAGTTGGGCCTGTCATTTTTCCAGAAATTGAAAAAGTACCATCATTAAGATAAGGAAGAGAAAGATTTGTACCCATCTTTTTGGGACATGTAAGGTGAGAGTGAAGTCTCACAGTTGGAGAATTTGTGGATATTGCTGGAGGAATTGGAGATGCTCTCTAGTAAGCGGGTAATCCCTCTTCCCCGAACACTGCTGTTCGGGCCAGAACTTTTTACTCCAGATGGGTAGTCACCTAGAATGTTGAAAATACAAGAAACAGAAATTTTGTTTCATTATGAAGAGATCCTTCAAATGATTCTTATCCTACTATAGACCACTTACTAAGTCATAATTAGCAATAAACAGATCATAAACAGGAGAGAGCACTTAAAGGCAAACATTCTTAAGAGTAAAAACAAAGGCTGAACAAGAACATTAACCTGGAAAACTTAAAGTTCGAAGGCACCACTTGAGAGTTCATGGCACTCATTTTTAAACTTTCCCATCTTCCCCAAAGACAACATTACATCAAAACTATATGGGTTTTCTTTTGAATGTCCCTGAACAAAAGTCTGAAGATTAAATTATATCATAATGATACAAAAATGTGCATACCTAAATTATTTAAGGTGCTAATGCCAAATAAAACCACCAATCAAACAAGATCTTATATCCTAAAGTTCACTTAAAAGCATCAGTTTAAGTACCATACCTTGGGATCTTAAGAATTAGTTTTAAAACCCTAAAACTCTTTGAGGTGCAGTCTTAGAAAATATAAGCAGCTTACCAGTGGGTGTGTTTGATCTCTGTTCCTGATTAGAAGAGCTGAAATGAGAGAATCCTGGACTCTCAACCCTTAGCTTCTGTAACAGAAAAGTACCAGGAAAAAAATTTATGCTTTATCAATTATTAGAGCATCTCCTTCAAATTTCAATTACTCCCCTAAAAAACACACTAACACCTGCTTTTCTAATGTATGATATCAACTTTTGGAGAGCACTGCTATAAAGGGAGAAGAAGGTAGTCTTTGGAAGGGAAGTACATGGTCAAGTGAATACTTTTATTTTGAAAGGCAACATTATGGCGTATCTGCTATTAATAATGGTTCAGGAGACGCCTGATGATTTGGGAAAGGGGAAATTATTGGAGTCAATTCCTTTGGTAGGTAAGCAAATAAGATGTAGTCTATAAAATGCAATGATTGATTTTAGACAAAACACAGACCACTCATTAAAAGAGAGTATATTATGAAATATAGTACAAACAGTAGAATACATAGCAAATCTCTTCTGATTGCTTCTATTTTCTCAGAGAAGTAGGAGGCAAATGCATAAACAAGAAAATGGGTGAGGGAAGAAGTGATGAAGTCTGAGGTGAGGAAAGGTGAAAAATAACTGTCTAATAGAATGAGATTAATCAGATAAGATTAATCAGACTAGAGCAACAAACAATGCCAGCCATCACAAAGGGGCCCCTTAAAGTTGGTGGTGATGAATATTTAATATCCAGTCAGTACGGTAGTTTCCTTCCAGTCTTGTTTAGTTTCAAAAGTATAGGAATAAAGTAGATGAAGAGTCCAATTTGATCAGGATTAGTTTATGTCAACCATGAATGATGCAGAAAAGGAGAGTTGATAGTGAGTTAGTGGAAATGACAGACCAAGGAATCTAAGCTGGAAAGGAAGGCAGTGAAGGGTGAGGGTGATAGGAACTGTAGGTCCAAGTGGAGATCAAAGTATTGTAGGCAATACTTCCTTCTAGAGGAAGACAGAGATAGTCAGAGAGCAGAAGCTTCAAACTGAGGTCACAGAAGTGGTGCCTCTGGGGTCCAGGATCCAATCATGAGAGTGGATCAAGAAGCAGTAGCAAAGGAACTCAGAGAACTGCCTACCAGGACAATGAAAGCAAGAATTCTGACAAGAATGCTGTTTTGATACCCTGGTTCAGTAAATGTCTAAAAATGAAGACCACTAATTTAGGGGCCCACTGAATCTAAGGAGTAGTTATCAGGCACTACAGGCTAGTAAGAAGGCAGGAAAAAGTCTGGAAGCTACAAAGTTAAAGAAGGACTACCACCTCAAATCGAGGCCTATAATAAATGAGGAAGGAAAATATGTCACCGTCTGTAAAGGCTAACAGGGAAGCAGTATCCTTAAAACACAGGCCAAGTTTTAGTGGAATTAAGAAAGTGAACAGACCTTTCCAAAAAGTGGCTGCAGATATCAGAGATTTTACTGATAATTGAGGTTGAGAAGACATACAGTAAAGTTTTTCATACACTGAGAAGGCTGAGAAACAGGAACAAACAAGATTAATGTGGGAGACAAGGAAGGATATAGGTCTCCTGAGCTTCACAGTGACTAATGTAAGGAAAAGGGGCAAAATGAGATGAATTTTGGTGGCCGCAACACAGATGATGGCAATGGGGCTAAGGCTTTCTCAAGCCTAGGCTTTACTGAACGTTTAGGCTGGAGTAACACTTCATTGTGGGAAGCTGTCCAGTGCATGGTAAGATGTTTGCCAGGATCCTTGACCTCTATTCATTGGATGCTGGTATTCAAGTATTGTCAACTATCCCCTGGAGGACACAAAATAGGTACTACTTGAGAATCACTAGGTTAGTAGAGAGGAAAGAGAAGGTTAGTAGAGAGAATATATGCAGAGCTCTGGGGCATTTTTTAATATTTTAAGTTATCATAGAATAAAATGGACTTTTGTACACTCTAAGTTTTAACCATGAACAGATTCATGAAATAACCACCACAATCAAGACGATCAGCTTAAAGCTTCCATCATGCTATCCCTTTTACAGTAACACCCTTCAACCTAACCCCCAGGAACCACTGTCTCTTCAACAATGTCTTAAAAATGGAATCATACAATATAAAACTTTTGGAAATTGCTTCTTTTACTCAGCATAATTAATGCCTTTGAGATTCATCCTAATTATTATTTGCATGAAGAGTTCATTCCATTTTAGGGTTCCCTTTTCACTGTTTTATTTTTGAATAGTAACACCATTTATTTATAATCTATTATGTTTGAAGGCAGAGTTCTTGGCACTTTCATATACTGGTGCGTTTAATTCTACAACTACTGGCTGCTATCACTGTTCTTGTTTTACAGACAGGCCATCAGCATAGAAAGCTCAAGCAACTTACACAAAGTCACACAACCTGTATGCAGCACAGCCTAAAATGAAATTCAAGACTTTTAACTTTAGAGCCCATAATCATAACTGCTATGCTCTCAGAAGTATACAAAGGCCTACTAGTAAGTAAACAACAAAGAAGGAAGAAAAGCGGCAGGGAGGGCCTCCCTGGTGGCACACTGGTTAAGCGCTGCGCCATGGAGCTGTTGGCAGCGGCGATCTGAGTTCAACGCCCGGCCGGGGAGATTCCCACATGCCTCGGCGGACCTCTCCTGCCTCGCCTGCTGCTCCCCTCAGCAGTGTACTTCAATCTGCTTGTTCTGCTCCCCACTCTGTCTCTGGTGAACCCTCTCGCCGCCCCACGCCTCTGGCCTGTACCCCAGCTTGTAGGCATAAGTAAATAAATCTTTAAAAAAAAATGAAAAGTGGCAGGGAAATTACGTAACCTTTCATCAAATCCTAAATCAGATCTTATATATTTCTGAAGTAAATATTTTAAAGTATATGCATTATCTGTATTTAGATATTTTATTTTTGGAATAAAGCTTTGGATGTGTTTTATATAAAGGCTGCCAATTTAATTCTTTTTTTAGAACTTTGTTAAATATAGTGGAAAGGAGAAAGATTTTATACAAGATACACTTGGTTAAGAACTGTTTTACATTCCATAAATAATTAAAAATATGTATTTAAGGGAAAAGAGACTCAACATTGGCTTGCTGTTAAGCTCTTGCTGGCCAGGACATACTGACTAGGATATGGGAAGAGTACAGTAGTCCCCCCCAAAGTCAGTTCCTTACCTGATAGCGCCCTGCATCTAATACAACCATTTTGGGGGTCACACTATTACTGGCCTCATAATCTCGGAGAGGTACATGAGCCTCTGTGAGCTGGATTCCAAAGAGAGTGGCCAGAGAATTACTGATGCAGTACCTTTAAAAAGGAAGAAAATGCTCATTATCACAATTTCATCAATTTATTCTGAACTATTCGTATTTTTTAAATTTCTAACAAAAAGATTATTGAGATATACTGTTCTAAACTGGGGAAAAAATTTAGAGATCTGGAGAAGAAATGAGAATTAGAAAAATGTATTATAGAACTGATCACTGCTAGTAAACAATATTGTGATTACTATATACTACTTCAGGTTCATTATAAAGGAAGGGGAATGATGGTAAAAATCACCAGAATTCTCAAGTGTTGAAGGCAGGGAGAAGAAATTACCAGAAATAAGACCACGACTTAAAAAACTTATCTGTCCTTAGACTCAACTATCACAATCATGTAAAGGAACCAGAGAGATCTGGGGCTGCAGGTGCTTTCACTATCAAATAAGAAGAAAGGCGTCTGTGTTATCTGAGCACCTTCACAATGACTACGTGCTGCCCTTAATGACAGCAGGGAACTGCACTTTCCTACAGTAGTCCCAAAAGGAAACTTTTCAACTAGAGCTTGTGAGGGGTCGTCAAATTGCTGAAGTGATAACTATACCAGAAAAGGAATGACTTGAAGAATAATAAAAGTAACATGAAGTAAAAAACAAACAAAAGTCATCTGTTTTAGGAAAGCTGTGGAAAAGGAGGTGAACAGTGACTCACCTCACTTGTCAAAGCAAGAATAAGCAAAATTACAAAGAATACAGCATTATGAAGAACCTTTCTTCTACTTACGCAATTTTCTTGCAAACAGCTAAAGCACAGAAGAGAATATCATTTTCTTCATGCCACTTGCACCTGTACAAAAGAAAGGGTCTTTAATACATTGAGCTAACTGAACTAGTACTGCTTAAGAGTTTTTATCTGCCACACTTCTAACTTACCTAGTTGAAATCATTTAGAAAAAATAACACAATTACTCAAAGATTAAGGTTTCTAATTTTAACACACAAAAACAAGTTGTTATTACCTCCCCTGACGCAAATTCATAAGGCTATGCACTCCACACAAAATCATAGCAGTTATATTTTACACCTTGAAATAAAATGAGTGTTCTAAAGGCATATTTTGACAACGGATAAAATGCACTCATTCAACATTTACTGAGTGCATACTATTTCTCAGGCATTGTTCTAGGCACCAGGGACACAGTAACACTGTAAACTGTAAACAGTTCCACTGTAAACAGAAACACTGTCCACATAAAACTCTGTAGTGGCAAGACAGATCAAAAAAGATATACAGACATTTTATATAGTAAGTTAATGAATTCCTAAGGAGGAAAAAAAGATAGATGTGAAATCTTGGAGAGGAGTGAAATTTTAGGTAAGACAGTCATGAAAAGCCTCACTTAGGAGGAAGCCTCACTGTTTGAGTGGAGACCTCAGGAGCTGATGCAAGAGAGCAGTATCTTTCATGATTCGCCTTCCACTGAGTGCACCAAAACAACACTAGACTCAGAACAGCACTAGCTGCATAGTACAAAGCTTGTCTGAACTTTGTAAGAATCTACATTTAAAAATTACAAACATGGGGCCTCCCTGGTGGCGCAGCGGTTGGGTGCTGCACTGTGGAGCTGTTGGCAGTGGTGAGGTGAGTTTGACACCCGGCCAGGGAGATTCCCACATGGCGTGGCAGACCTCTCCTGCCTTGCCCGCTGCTCCCCTTGGCGGTATTTCCGTCGATCTGCCTGTTCTACTCCCCACTCTGTCTCTGGTGAACCCTCTCACCATCCCACGCCTCTGGCCTGTACCTCAGCTTGTATGCATAAATAAATAAATCTTAAAAAAAAATTTACAAACATGCTAAATTCTAAGTATAAAAAATCCATTATTTGCACTGATTAGTAGTCATTTAACTGAAAAGACTATCTAAAAATAAGATTGGGATTCTTGCTCTTTTTCCAAAATGTGATTTAAAAAAGTGATTCATAAAACTCTAAAACGAAGCCTTAGGTTATAATTAAACCTAAGGTCTTAAATACCCATATAGAATCAAGTCATTTTAGTTACTAATTTTGCTACATGTCCAGAACTTAAACTCCAAAATTATCAACTACATAGACACATTTTTCATTGTGGATCAGATCTGAAATTAAAGCAATTGAAAAATTAACAAAGTATTTCAGGAAAACAACAAACTAAGATCACTACCCTACAAAAAAGTCCCAGGGAAAAACACCTCCAAATTTATAGATAAGCTGTTTAAAATGAAATTTCTTTATATCTGTTTACATCTATTTCTTCATCTTCCTCCAAATCATTTCACTAAATTCCCTTAAACATTTAAGTGTATTTTCTAGTAAAAAAAAATTATTCTAAATCTGTCAAAAATCAGAACTGTTTTTAAGCTATTGTCTGTGGCCTCAACTCTGGCTCCAACTTGAACGCATCTCAAATGTGTTTCTTTTATGAAATTCTACACTAAAGTTGTTTTAGACCAGAGAGAGAATGTCTTCTAAGTTTGTAAAGTACTCCCAAAGTTCCAATACTGCCTCACTCAAATGATATGGAGTGCAAAGGCCTGTACACCCCTCCTTTTCCTCTCTATCTTGGAAGGTCTCAGTGCTCTCCTTTACTCCAATGTCAGGGGTAAGATTTCCTCTTTTCTGGCATACCTTGTCTTTACCTCCCTTAGGAGCCACTGTGAGCCTATAGCTACACATACCTTATGCACTCATCAAACTGACTCATTGGTTTTTCTTAAACTCCATGCTTTCACTCCTCTGAATTCAGGCCATTTTCTTCTCTTGGAAAGATCCTCCCTTTAACCTCTCAAAGAAATTCTATCCATCTTTCCAGAAGAACCAAATAAATTATTTTCCCATAAAGCATCACATTATTTTAAATCTTATATTGAAACAATTTCTCCCTTTTCTCCCTCAACTCTTTTAAGAAATGATCATCTATAACTCTAATGTCTTCACATGCTTTACTGCTCTTATCAGAGTCTCTGAGGGCAAGGGCTAATCACACACTCTCTCATATTTCCTATAGCATCTTAGCATAACTAAGAACACCATGAAACTCAATTAACTATAAACAGGAGAGGGAAAAAAGGCCATTCATTTCCAATGGACTAATATCTCAAGTTCACATTGCAAGCTTTTGTATGGTTTTATATGGAAAGTGGAGTTCAGAAAAAAACAAACAAAAAAAAAACTGAGGAAGACAGAAGGGAAATGGAGAGTCTAATATTAAAATACAAGCACTCCCACAAGGAGAAAATCCTTAATTATTCAAACAAGATCAGACACTGACTACAGGAAAGGGGCTGAAAGTGCTTGGCAGGCAAGTCTTGAGAGTGATTTTTCTGAGCAGTAAAGGGTAAGAAGAAGGGGAAAGAGTCATTTAGAAATTGTGTGGAGGAAAGAAAGAAGGAGAAAAAGAAAGCAACAGGAAAATATGTGGTTCAGCAGGAAAAGAGAGAACAGACGTAAACCACACCCCACCACCCTGACTATTCAAAGCCATAGTTTGCTACACTGACAGAAGAGGGAGCACTTGAACTAATAAACATGAACCTCCTCAAATCACCACACAAGAAAAAAGCAAAGGAACAAGGCATCTTCTTCTATAGGAAACTATTAAGCAAAAAACTACGGAACATCAATAAACTTCTATTGTACAAAGTATAAATATTAATAATGCAAAGCCAATGAAATTCACTAACAAAAACAAGCACCAGGAAGTCTTTTCACCTAAAAGCTTCTGAATACATTTTCTTTTGAAACATGTTCATGAATTATACAATCCAAAGATAACAAAATCAACAAGAATGAGTAAAAATATATATATATATATATAAACAAGAAAATGGATTTTGTATTCAAACAAATTATTTAAATTTCATAATTACGCCATATGAATGAGGGGAGCCAACACAAGTAACTTTCTAACAAAGTATTTTGACTATACACCCTCAGACTAAAAACAGCCGAAAATAAATCTTGAACTATTAATGTCTTTTAAAAGTGGTTATTACTTAATTCCAAAGTTGCTTTCAATGTATTCTAGCAAAAACACTGAGCATCAGGTTTTTCATTCAGGAAGAGGAATACAAAAATAAACTGGAGAAACTTTATAGGGTTGGATTGGAATTCCAGGTTCATGAACTCATGGTGAGACAGAAACCCCCGCTACATAAAAATGTGTTTGGAGGGTGGGTATGTTCACAGACAAGTGTTTCTCAGCCCTCTTCACTAGGGGAGCTAAAGTCAATAAGGCTCTAAAGTCAGTAAGTAGGAATGAGCACCTCTAGCCCCCAGATCCTATATCTTAAATACTCTCCCAGCTTAAAGGAATCAGAGCTTCTTGAAGAAATGGCTAATCCTAAACTTCAGCAGAGAAAGTACAAGATAAGCCCGGACCATATTGTGCCAGAAAGCAAGGAGCCACACAAAGAAACAAAAGACACAAAATGTATTGTTTTGAAGGGCTCCCACTGGCCACAACTAGAACAATCTGAGCATAAAAACAAGTTTATAATGGATAATTCATTGAATAAAATAGGAATTCATAAACTCATGGAAAACAAGAAAGTTAATGGGAGAAAAGGAAAAGCTCTTCCTCACAGCAGAATGCCAACTAATAATTGTAGAGGAAACAATCAGATTAGAAATCACTACTTCACAAATTCAGTAAATTGAAAAAAAATTGATTCAGGCAAAAATCAGTAGATTAAGTTTGAAGAATAGAATATCTACATCATCTCAGTGTCTCTCCCTACAAACCATGAATTATAAGGTGAAAAACATAACTTTAAAATGGAGAAATTTGGCAGATATTATAATAGGAGAAACTGACACCATCTGTCCAGAAGTCAAACTACTGAGAAGACATGTCACTCTTGCAGTATTCCTGCCAAAAACATAAAACCCCAATGTAGTCACAAGGAAACACAGGCAAATCAAACACAAAAATTAACATAAATTAACTGGCCTACATTCTTCGAAAACATGAGTCAAGGTAAAACTGAGGAATTATTTCACATTAAAGGAGTCTAAAGGGACTAAATTTCAACATGTGATCTAGGGTAGGGACCCTAGACTAGGCTTTTTGGTTTCCTGGCTGTAAAAGACATTACTGGAACAACTAATAAAATCCTTTAGATTGGAAAATAGATTTTTATCAATGGCAATATCCTGATTTTGCTAATTTTATTGTGGCAATACAAATGTTCTTGTTCTTAGGAACACCACTGATATCAGGGTAGAAAGACATTATGTCAGCAACTTACTCTCAATTTGCCCAGAAAAAGAAACAGTGTATATATACTTGGTGAGGAAGTCATAAAAAAAAAATTGATTACAATGTCAACAATTAGGGAATATGAAAAAAATGGTATACAGGACTTCTTTGTAGTATTCTTGCAATTTTTCTGTAAGCCTAAAATTATTCTAAAATAAAAAAAAACTTCTGTCATTTCAATTATATATTTCTTATATGTAAGTACAGGATTCTATAAAACACCAAGAATTCTATATACAGGATCTCTAATAAACGTAAAACATTCTTTCATTAATATAGAAATTCTAAGTAATAAAGCAATATGCAGGCTTTTTGGTAATTTTGTTTTAGTTTCAGAAAAAGTAACAATGTATCTTATAATCAACTCATCTTACATTCAAGGAAATACAATGATTTTCAAGGTTCCACAGAAAAAAATATTGCATAAAAATGAAAAAACACTCTATTTTCCTAGATCATAAAAGTCAAAATCACTCTGCGCAAAATCACTATTCATACCTTGTGTTGCTAGAATAATCCCACATGGCCACATCTAGGAGGCTCCGAACCCAGGTCTTGGAGGGCTCCTTGAGAAATTTTTGCTGGTAGATCCCCACTACAAGATCCTCTACAGTGAGAAGTTCTAGATCTTGCCTGATGTCTTCCATTAGTAAAATAGAAAAAGAAATAAAACTAATGAATTTAGGGACACAGAACATACTTGAAATGAAACAAATACTGCTTTCATAATGCACTTTGGGTAGTGTCCCAGAGGTTTGCTTACCAGATGCTTTCGCCATATGCTTCAAACACCAATTGACTCTGGCTCTATCATCAGACTGGAGAAAGAAAAAAAACTGTACTTGTTTTTTCTTCTACTTTTAATTAATGCTGTTCCTATCAAACTGAGGGGGTAAGACAGATGGGGGTGGTGAAAGGGAGAAACTGAAGAGTTTGTGACAATTAAATGAGAACTATTTTTTAAAAAGCAACACAGTAGGAAGATATTGCTATTTGTAAACAATTATATTTATGTAACAATGTTAAAATATTTTTTATTTTAATATTGTAAGCCTGAAATTATTCTAAAATAAAAAAACTTCTGTCATTTCAATTATATATTTCTTATACGTAAGTATAAGGATTCTATAAAACACTAAGAATTCTATACATGGCATCTCTAATAAATGTAAAACATTCTTTCATCAATACAGAAATTCTAAGTAATAAGGCACTGTGTAATAATAATTACATTAGTAATAAAGTAATAAAGCACTTTTACTTTATTAAAAGGAAGTAAGATTTAAAAACAGGTAAATGAAAAATGAAAAATATTAGGTAGTCTGTTCATGGTTACACTAAAAAGCATTAAGGTTAAAACCCAATTCTTTGACTCCTAGTCTAGAAGAATTTAGACAAAATAAAGAATATAATCTCTGTAACAAGTAGAAAAAAGAAGATCCAGGGATTGCTACAGAGTCCTGAACAAAAGGTAATCTTACTTGGATAGACTTACAGACTAGGTTATCCATTTTTCAGGATAAAAATATTAAAGATATTTCAAGTGGAGGAACTCAAAAAACATGAGAACTACTAAAGAAGCTTTTGCAGGCTAATTACAGAGAAATACAAAAGAAAATGCATTACACATAATTACACTGAGAACAATTTGGAATGAACATGTTTTAACACACAACTAATCTTTGGGTTTCTTTTGTGGATTTTTTGATATCTAAGTGGGTATCTCAAAAGAAATTCTCCATTGACATTACCTTGCAGTAGATAGGTGGCCAGTTCCCTGGGCTTGGGTGAATAAATCGATAAAGGTCTTTTAACACAGTTGCTTGGTCATGCCCAGATTCAAAGTTTGAAATAGGAATCTTGTGACTAGAATCACCTGAAGGGAATGAAAGGAGGTAGGCATTCAACACCTAAGACAAATATTATGGAGCAGGTATGGAAGGAAGAGTACAGAAAGTGGGTAAGTGGGTAACTGAGATTTAAGCTTGTACCAAGTCTAATTATGGTTAGTTACTTTGCATTATTTTATCCCACAATCTCATAGTAACCCTATGAGCTAAGTGGTAGATAAATATTACAGAAGACGACAACTGAGACATCACACAAGTTAGTAGTAAGTTAATAGTTGGCCAACATTAGGAGTCAGATTTAAGTGACTGACCATATAATGCTTTTACTATTATCATGATACCTTTCATAACCAGTTTTTATCAATAAATCCAGAGAGCTTAATAGCAGTGACCGCCTTTTAAAATACATGATAAAGATTTCCACTTCCAATAAAATATGGACCAAGAAATTCAGACCAACTCTCCCACAAAAATTTTAAATACCTGAGGATATCAAGATCACAAACAGCAGCAAGGAATTATATGAAGATGCTACCACATATATAAAGTTCAGATAGGTGAGCCTAGCTTTGGAGGTTCCTGGAGTCATTTACCAATCCAGAAGAGGAAGCTGAATGCCTGAAATGTGTGGTTTTGACAGTTTTTAGGGGCCCCAGTGTCTACAAAAATCGAACCGATCTACATGAGAATTTGCGTCAGTTTGTTACTGTATGAAACATGAGCTTTTCCAAGGCATCAACTTGATTACAGTTGCACAGGCATTTTCAGTTATTATGTCGATATAGCTATCACTCTGATACAATCAGTTATCTTATTTTTTTTAAGATTTATTTTTTATTTATACATACATGTTGGGGTACAGGCCAGAGGCGTGGGGCGGCGAGAGGGTTCGCCAGAGACAGAGTGGGGAGCAGAACAGGCAGATCAGAAACACACTGCTGAGAGGAGCAGCGGACGAGGCAGGAAAGGTCCGCTACGCCATGTGGTATTCTCCCTGGCCAGGCGTCAAACTCACGTCGCCACCGCCGACAGCCCCACAGCCACTGGGGAGGCCCCATTTATCTAATTTAATTGGCACATTTCCCACAACTATAAAATTGGCAATTTAAGAGATGCTTAAATTTTGAGTGCCAGAGATCTTAAGTTTCTTGAGTGAAAACCAGTGTGCTCCATTTTAATTAGCTTGATAAGTATTAAGAAAGCATTTCTAAGGTCTTTAATAGGCTTGTTTTTAAAAAGCATTTACTTTTAAACAGATAAATTTGAAAAGGCTGTAAAATTTGGTCTTTAAAATTGATTTTAAAAAAATAACCAAAATAAGCAAGAAATAATAAACTAGTGATATTTTCACAAGTGAGTGCTTGGCATGTGGTAGGAATTCCAGTGCACTCAATAGATGAATAAACCATAAACAGAGCTTAAGTGAAAGGGTGAAATTAATTCATGAGCTAAGTTCCTATGTTTTTTACTTCCACCTATTTAGTGGAATAACCTCAGATGATGTAACACTAGAGAAAATTAGCTACATTCACACTTCAAAGCCGCAAGATTTTTCTTCTTCTGTACTATATATTTTTTCATTTAAAGGATATGTAAGGATACCTAACTAAAAAAAGTCTTCCTCAAACTCCTTATTTCACAACCTACAACCCTGATGCCAGGCAAAACAAAACAGACTAATTGCTAAGACTGGAAAACAACTCAAAATACATAGCCAAAAATTAGTCTAAAATATTCTCTTCATTTATAAAGACTAACATTATAAAATTATTTAAAAATAACTGCTTGTTATATGGCAGCCTTGAAAAATATTTTTAGTTTCAAACAATTCTACAAGTTAGTTGTCCACATTTTTAAAGGAAAACTTTTAATCAAACAATGACACCTTTGAATATAAACTTAAGAACAAATTTATGGTGACTGTCACTCTACTCAATAAGAACAGGTTAAAATCTAGTTGCTGGAACAGTTTAGTTTAAGACCTTAGATGTAGATAGTTATGTCCTTTGGCAAAATACTAAAAAACTTGTTTTTCTCATACAGTTATTTTATCACTATCATTCTATATTTTTGAAGCATCAACTTTTTTCTTAATGTTGAATGGACGTTGAAGTGACCGTACCAAGCATCTAGCCAGTACAGATGAGCTAATAGGTTCAGAAAAGCAAAGTACTTTGCTCAAGTTTACAAAGCAACAGCTAGTTAAAAACGAGCAGATCTCAAGACCACACGACCTGTGCAGAAAATCAAACCTCAATCCCCTAAAAAGAAAAGGGGTAGTACACTACAAGTCTACAAAACTTTAAATTTTTTTAAGAATCACACACACCATCTACCACTTCTATGAAGATGTTCCAACAATAACTTAAGGTTATTTTTCCTCCAATGTTATGTTTTATGTGTCTGCTTAAAGCAGTAAGTCTCTCTCTCTTTTTTTTTAAAGATTTATTTATGCATACAAGCTGGGGTGTAGGTCAGAGGTGCGGGGTGGTGACAGGATTCACCAGAGACAGAGTAGGGAGCAGAACAGGCAGAACGACTGAAATATACTGCTGAGGGGAGCAGCGGGCGAAGCAGGAGAGGTCTGCTAAGCAGTAAGTCTTAACCAGGTCTGCACATATTCAATGCCTATAATCTACCTCACTTGTTTATACTTACTTGCAGCCTGACAATGAAACCGGAATCCTCGTGGAATTTCACCTATAATACAAAGATAATGCATTTTTGGGGGGAAAGCAGAAATCTGGAAGCTAGCTATATTCCACACAATGAAAAAGTCATAACACAGGTAGGTAATGATTATTGCTATGTGAAGATATAAAAGATTAGATCCTCACAGCAATAGGGGTTTTTTTTTAAACCAAAAGTCTTACAACTAACAAAGAATTCTGGTATATTGTTTCAGCTACTTTAAAAAGCAAGTTATTCCTTACAGAGAAAGAAATACTAGATAAAGAAAACTTGGGCTAAAGTAGTCTTAGTTAGGTGTTTATAATTAGGCCTCAAAGGTTCATGAAGCCCTTTATATAGCAAGATACATGTGTGTGTGCGTGTGCACATGTGTATATGTATATACATACATACATGTATCATAGATGTGTATGTGTATTTCTCAGTGGGAAAAAAGTTTAAATTCTTTTTTTTAGGCCTTAAAACCATATAAAACAAGTAGCTATCTGACTTGTCCTAAGCAGCAACTCTCACAAAGCTTAAGATAATTAGTTTTTCTACCATCTGAAAACAAGTAAAATACAAATGCTAGGCTGTCCTATTGAATTTTAAATCAATTGACAAAACTAAAAGTGAAGTTCTTCCTTCTCTAACTTTTTCTCCTTTACTCTTTTCACTATGTATTTCTCTTACTTATCATTAGGGTACAGTGTTCCCTTAACTACTGTCTACCCTCTCAGGAACTGAATTCCATCTTAAGACTTCATAATTAAGTGCTTTTAATGGGGTAGAGTAGTAGCAAGAAAACATACTGATAAATCCTCAGGCTTTATTAAGGACTAGGCTATTTCCATACCGTCTCATACACTCCTTATAACAGACGAGTCTTTACAGATGAGCTAATAGGTTCAGAAAAGCTGAGTACTTTGCTCAAAGCAAACAGCTAGTTTGTTTTGTTACAAAGCAACAGCTAGTTAAAAACTAGTGACGACTGTGATATAAACTAGAAAGAGAAGAATAAAGGTATGTAAAGCTCTCAGAAAATCCCAAGATGTAAGACTGCAGGTAAGCAGATAGCCTATTCACTCAGAGTTTGTTTAGGCTTTTAATTATAAGCAAGCATTAGAGTTTGGTGGCAACAGTAGTATCTACTTTTGTCTTGGACTTACCAGGATTTATAAAACTGTGGAAATCTGCCATAATGCCTTCCTGAAGAGAATATTTAACACAGCCTATTTCACAAGGGAGGAAACGCTGTTCACAGTGAGGAGGTAACTCACCATGGCTAAAAATGTTCAAAAAATAAAAAATGCTTCCAAGGAGAGCTAAAAAAAACAGAGACAAAATGAACAGATGAGCATCTCAAACTTTATCCTCCTACAAAAAGCAAACATTTTAGAACCATTTTCCTTTTGCTCCTATATTCCTAAATGGAAAAGAGCTGAAAAAGAGAAAATTAATCAGTTGTACCAGAAAAACAAGTCAAAATTTTTGAAATTGTATTTATCATAGATGAAAGTAGTAACCACTCTTTGTATGAAGCAACAAAATCATTCAAACTTACAGCCAGCTTTGCATAATTTAGCTATACATAAGCCTGGACTCTCAGGAATGATTTAAACTGTAACCCATATTCAATAATATCTGGATTTGGGGGGGAAGTAAAAAAAAAACTCTGTGATATAAACTATGAGCAATTTCTTTCATTTTTTACTTTTTACCAATACACACAAGACCAGCTATAAATTCTCTAAAGGAAGATTTTCTGTGAGAGTGGGAGGTGTTATTTACCCAGATTGGCCACATTTATGACTGCTAAAGTTTATTAATTGTCAACAAAGTTATAACACAATTAATAAACACAGGCAGAAGGAATAGCAAGGACTTTTATTAGCTATGTTCTTTTCTAGGTTAGTTCAATAATGAATCTTCACCTTTATAACTTGTGTCCTTAAGTATATAGAAATAAACACTTAAATCTAATACATAGATCTAATAACATACGAAGAGGTAGAAATCAAGAGACCAGATTTTTGCAAAAAAAAAAAAAAAAGACACTACTGTGTTATTCAAATAAATGCAACTTTCCCGAGCTTTTACAACTTTAGCACCATACTTGAACATTTGTGGTCAATCATTTTAACACATTGTATGCGGGAAACGTATTTATACATTTTACGTTGACTGGTAGTAGCAAACTACACGCAAACAATGTGTTAAAAAGCAGGATCAAAATGAACAGAATATATATTTACTGTTGAATATATCATAGTGTTTGACCATCCAAATTCATCTAAGCAAAACATTTTAGGATTACTCTACCTTGATCACTTTTTAGAGACAAACTTGACATATCTGGGGGTAAAACATTCTGCTTTGGTACAAGCATGGCTGGCTTTCTCAGTGGTGTGGAAACAGGTTTCTAAAGAGGAAAAGAATGACATACTTAAACTCTTGCTGGACACTTTATACCATACATTTAAACTTAGCAAAGTAACTGCAAAGCAAATGATGTATTTCCAGTACTGTCTCCAGGCCAATAAACCCAGTGAGTAAATAAACACATATTTGTCAATGACTGCAACAATGGCAGACAACAGCAAAATCTATGAATATGAGTGACAAACCACCAATTCAAGTATAGCTGAAAGTCATCTGCCAACCACTGATAATCTAATCTACCAGAGCAATTTCACAACAAAAAGAAATCCAAATTGCAAAAGAAGAGAAAATATCAATTATTCGCAGATATGATTATGTACATAGAAAATCCTAAAAAGTTCATCAAAAAAACTATTAGAAACAATAAGCTAGTAAAGTGGCAAGCTACAGAATACACAAACCTGCTGCAAACCTAAGTGCAAATAGCAAGAAGAAATTAATAATCCCACTTACGTTTGCATCAAAAAATACCTACAAATAAATTTAACAAAGAAGGTAAGCTATCTATACAATGAGAACTCTAAGACACCACTAAAAGATACAGAACAAGACACAAAAGAGATGTAATGATATCCTATTGTCATGAATGGGGTGAACTGATACAGTCAAAATGACTGTCCAACCAAAAGGAATCAATGCAACCTCTATCAAAATTGCAAGATTTTTCAAGGAAATAGAACAAAAAATAAATTAAACATTTATATGAAACCATAAAAGACTCCAAATCACTAATGTGACCCCCTAAGAACAATTTTGGAAAAAAAAAAAAAGAAGAAAAATGGAGGCATATTACCTGATTTTAAACTATTTTAATGCAAAATAATTTAATCAGTATGGTATTGGAATAAAAAGACATACACAGATCATGGAATAGAATTAAGAGTTCAGAAGTAAATCCACACATATATCAACACCAAATTTATGACAAAGGAGTCACAACTATACAATGGAGAAAGAAAAATCTCTTCAACAAATGGTGTTGGGAAAAACTGGAGTTAAATATAAAAGAATGAAAATGGATCATTCTTCAACTTCACAAAAATAAATTCAAAATGAATTAAAGTCTTCGGTATAAGACTTGAAAGCATAAAATACACAGAGGAAAATATAGGTGATATGTTCCATGACATCAATGACAGAGGTCTTTAGGGACTCAACCCCAACAGCAAGGGAAATGAGTGCAAAAATAAACAAATTGGGACTACATCAAATTTAAATGCTTTGCACAGTGAAAGAGAATATCACCTGGCTAAAATAGCCTTCTGAATGGGCGACAATACTTGCTCATCACTAAGGGGTTAAGATCCAAGGTAGATAAAGAACTCATCAGATTAAAAGCAACAACAAAACAATTTTTAAAAATGGATAGGAGATCTGAATAGACACTTTTCCAAAGAGGATATAAAAGTGACCAACAGACATGAAAAATGTTCATCAACACTTATTAGGAAAGGCAAGTCAAAACCACAATGAGATGTTATCTCACACCTCTAAGAATGGTTTACATCAAAAAGACTGGTAATAAGTGTTGAGGAGGATGTGGATAAAGACGCAGCTTTATACACTGCTGGTGGGAATGTAAATTTGTGAAGCCATTTTGGATAACTATGGAGCTTCAAAAAAACTAAAAATAGAACTACCATATGATCCAGTAATCCCACTTCTAGGTTATCTAGCTGAAAAATATGAAATCACCAATTCAAAGAGTTAGATGCACCATAAAGTTTATGGCAACATTATTTTCAACATTTAAGCAAGGAAGAAAGCTGTCCACTGACAGATGATAAAATAAAGGTGAGGTATAATGGAATACTATTCAACTATAAGCTAAAATGAAATTTTGTCATATGCAGCAAAATGGAAGGAACTTGATGGGTTTATACAAAGCAAAATTAGAAAAATGAACACAAATATTGGATGCTTTCAGCAATACGTGCAACATAAGAAAACTAAGTGGATGAATGGGAAAAAAAATAATAAACTAGGGAATGCTGAAAATAGAAATGAGGTTACCAGAGGTGAAGAAGGTTGGGTGTTGAAAATGGGTGGAGATATAAAGGATGGTGGTGGGTGTTTTGTTACTAAAAAAATTTTTTTAATGGATCCAAAAATAAAATAAGGCTATTGTGGCACACAATGTGCCAGTTCAGTGGCCAAAAGAACACCATTCATCAAATTAATATTACTTGTTTTCAACTTAAAAAAACCCGACCATGCTGACACTAAGTGTCACAAGGTACCTATCACAACAGGGCTTACATTTGTGGGGAATGACTCCTCAGAAATTTTACGAAGAAAAAAAAAATCAAGGTCATAAAATAACTAAACACAAATCCAACGGATTAGAACTTTGACTCAAATATATATCCACAAAATAAAAATCTCTTAAACCTGAAGCAAGCAAAGCTCTCTTGAATTTCAACCCAATGTTGACAGTTTGAGAACGGAATTGTAACACAGAAGAATGGAAAGAACACAGAAGGGGGGAGGGGAGAAACCTACAATTTCCCTGCGTTTTCTTCCTACAAATCACAAAACAAAAACTTTTTATTCAATACTTTTACATTCTACTACACAGGAAAATTACCTAGATTACCTTTATTCAACAGTTACTGTTCTAAGGCATACATTTACCAAAATCTGTCCTCGAGTTTGGTATATCCAGATTTTAAAAATCGACTTGGTTCCAGGTATTGCTTGTTAAAAAACAGAATGGTCTAAACTATTTTTAAATAGCCTTCAAAAAAGACCCCTTAAGCATTAAAGAGTTGAATGGACACTTGGAAGTCATCTAACACCAACTCTAAATACAAACGCCCCGACTGGTGATCAAGAGATACTAGCTGCAAGTGTTCTATCAGGGCTTTCCCTGGCCTTTGACCCCTAAACGGTATCAATGTGTGCTCCAACTATGGAGCCTGGTGGTTTTTTAAAAGGGATTTTGACCCAGGGGAAAAAATAAAGGAAAACTCTTCTTTGCACTAACCCAATCCACCCACTGATCTTCCCCTTAACATTCACCCCTTCCCTCATCTAACATTTATTGAACACGCCCAGCTGCCAGATAGGTGTGGCGACATTTACCTGCTTCTCTAAAGGCCCAGACTCCTTCCCCTGGGCGGCCCTCCATTCTCGAGCCATTTCTGCGTATTTCTCCTTTTCTTCCTCACTCAGGAGCTTGGGGAGATTGAAGGGGAGAAACAAGAGAAGCAGGAGTGAGGACCGAGGGCCCTGAAAGCCCTGGGTCAATACCCGAACATGCGAGGGAGGCGGTTCCGCGTCGGTTTGCTCTGGCCCGGATCTGGGAACCCCCTCTCCCTCCAGCAGGGGCCAAGCGGTCACTGGCCCTTTCGAAGCCTCTTTTCTTCCCGTCTCACCCTCCCACTTGCCCAACTGCCTGGTAGACCCCGCTGGGCCCGCTCCTGGCTCACCGCCCAGTCAGAAGAGCAGTAGGGGATGGCATCAGCTACGCGGGCCACAGGCAGGCCCCGCCTCCGGAGTTCGGGAATCTTCTCCTGCACAAAGAAATAGTAGGCATTTCGGCTGGCCCTGCGGTTCGGCATGGTGAGCGCGGCCAGACTTCGACGAGGACCAGACACAGCACTAGCCCCTGGCGCCCTCGCCGGGCTCCCGCCCTTAGTAACCGAGGCGTGCGCTTGCACGCACAAGACCCCCAGCTCTCGACCAATTAGGGTGCAGCGCACAGTTGCCTTGGCCCAGTGGAGAGCAAAACAGCCTCAGACTGGATGAGCTTGCCTCGTGCGTCTGTGACGTGAGCAGGGGGGGACAGGAGGCCGGGGACGTGGAGATCACAAGGACGAAGCATTCTGATTGGCTGGAGTCAGGCGTTGGCGCTGATACCGTCACGTGAGTTATGGAGCTATTTCTGTACATTATTGCGTAATGTGCGTTGCAGTGGGTAGAGAGTAGGAGGACTGGGGAGTGTTTCAGGGCTTCTATCTTTTACAACAGTAAAGGGCCAATACTGTGCCAAGCACTGTGAAAGGCGTTGGGTGGAGGACAGAGTGAAAACAGGACAAAAAAAGATCTTGTCTTTCAAGAAGGTCATAATTTTATGGAAAGATGGCAAAAACAAGAGACTCAGACTATATGGGGTTTTGAAATAAGTGTTAGGAAGGGAACACAGAGTTAAGAGGCTGAGATTTAAAATAATGGCCTCAAAGTTTTAGGGATTGCCTCGTAAAGCTCCTATTCTCTTTCTGTTAGTGATATATATCATTAGTAATGTGTTAGTAATTTATTATTTCTAAGATGTATTTGGCGTTATCATGAAAACCTTTTTTTCCATTATGTTTTGTAATTGGTTTCTGCTGATGTGTGGACAAACTATTGATTTTAGGGTTTGTCTTGTGTGTCTAGTCAAACCCTCAAATTGATTCAAAATAGTGGCAGTTGATTTTCTTGGATTTTCGCTTCCCAGAGAAATTCCTCTCTGTATTCGGTTTATTAAGAGTGTATGTTTATGTCTTAAAATCGAGTAGTAAATGAAAATTTATTAAATGCATCTTGTGCATCTTTTCACATGACCGTATGTTTTCTCCTTTCATTTGTTGATACAATAAATAATATTGCCGGATGTTCTAATGTTGAAGCATCCTGTGACATTGCTGACCTTTTAAGCATACTTTATTACAGGATTTTTGTTTCCTTTTTCATAATGATACTGTTTTAAGTAGTCTTGTCCTGTCCTTACCAAATGGACTCAGGGTTGTGATCATTTGTTAAAATGAACTGCCATCTTTTCTTCTGTCTACATTGAATAACAGATAGAAATTATATATCCCCTAACAGTTTGGTAGAACTTACTAGTAAAAACTCCTTGATCTTAGTATGTATTCCAAGCACAGACTTGACCTTTGATTACTATTTCAATGTTTTGTGTGGTCATTTTTTTCAGGTTTCCTAGTTTTTATCCAACAAATTTTGGTTATTTGTACCTCTTTAGAAAATTTTTTTATTTGTTTTTTTATTGTTATTTATGTCTTTTACATTTTGTATTCCCCTTGGGCAGCCCACCACCAATTCACCCGTGATCCATCTCCATGGTCCCCTGTATTCTCCTCTCTTCCATTTTGTGCCCTTATCCTCCCCCTCCCCCCCCCCCCCCCCCCCCCCCCACCGCTGAGTGTCTCTCCCCCACCCGGCCTCCCTATAGTCCTGTTATAAGTGAAACCATTTGATATTTTTCTTTTTCTTTCTGGCTTATTTCACTGAGTATGATTCCCTCTAATTCCATCCATGTCGCTGCAAATTGCATGTGTTTATCTTCTTTCCATGCTGAATAGTATTCCATCTTTAGAAAATTGTCTATTTAATTTAGGTATAAAATGTTGGTGAGACTGTGAAAGCAACTACAACTTTCAGACTACTGGTGGGAAAATTATATGACAGTTTCTTAAAAAGTTAAATATATACTTATCATGCAACCCAGAAATTCCACTCATTTAGGAGAAATACATACATATATATATATATATATATATACATATATATATGTATATCTCCCCACACACAGACTGGTGCATGAATTTTCATAGCAGTTCTCTTTAGGAGCACCCCAACTGGGCTATACAAATGTTCCTAAAAGATGACTTGGTGGCAAATTGTGGTCTATCTCTATGGTAGACTACTACTCATGAATGAAATGGAATGAACTATTGACATTCAACATGGACAAGTTTCAAGGTAATTCTGTCAAATGAAAAAAGGCAAACATAGCAGGGTACATAATGTATGGTTCAATTTATACAAAATTCAGTTTATACAAAGCTTTATTTGAATTGATTAGTTTTTTTTGGCTCTACTTTCTCTTCTGCTACTTTCAAATTTACACATTCTAATTGGCTTCATTCAGTGGCTGCCCACAAATTTTTTAAGATAGTTGTTTTAAAACATACTTTTATAACAACTTCTTTAGTCAAAAGATATCCATACTCATGCTTTCAAAAAGGCAAGAAATTTAAAAAATTATTGCCCCTCATCTCCTCCACTTAATCTCCCAAGTCTTCTTTCATCTTACTGCCATCTTCCATGTTGCTATTACTCTGGGATTTTAGTCTAAATTGTTTTCTTACACCAATGTTGAAACATGCTTGAAGCCCAATAAATTGAATATATTTAAAATATACTATTTAATGAGCTTTAACATATGTACAGCTGACAAACTGCCATTACCATCAAGGTAATGGACATGTCCACCCCCTCAAAATGTCCTCACCACCCACTTAGGTTGTGTGGAGTTGCCCACCATTCACAAAGTCCCTGTTTATTTTTCTTCAGTCTTTTTTCTCTGGGTGCTATTTTGTAGTTTCTATTGCTATTTCTTCATGTTTACTAATCTTTTCTTCTCAATTTCCCCTCTGCTATTAAGCCTTCTCTGTATTTTTTCTACCAGATCATTTAGTTTTTATCTCTAGAATTTTATTTGAATCTGTTTTATATCTTTCACATTTCTATTTAGTGTTCTTTTATCCGCCTTCTTTAACTTAGAACAATTAACTGTCCTTGTCTGTACATTCTATCATGTCATTTCTGGGTCAGTTTCTACTGATTGATTTTTCTCCTTGTGAATTGTATTGTCTTGCTTCTTTGCAAGCTTAGTAATTTTTGATTGTATGATAGTCATAAATTTCACCTTGTTGAATGCTGAATATTTTTGTATTCTTATATATATTTTGTGGTTTGTTCTGAGATAGTTATGCCATTTGGAAACAGCTGAAGTTGGGTTTTGTATCTTTTCATCCTTGTTTTTATTCTTTATTATTTGGCATCAAAGCAACTTTAGGACTAATTTTCTTCTATACTGATATAACACCCTTCTGAGGACTCTGCCTGACAATGCATGAATCTGAAGGTTTTTCCACTTTGGCTGATAGAAACACAACTATTTCTAGCTCTGTGTGAGTTTTAAGGATTGCTCCTTCAAATCCTTCCAGGTTGTTCTTTCCCGAGAACTGTGTAGTTTCCTCCCACACACCCTGATCAGTATTCAGATGGCACTTCAAGGGAGAGCCTCAGCAGATTTCCAAAGCTATTTCTTTGTGCCACTTCCTCTTTTCTGGGACTCTGTCCTGTGAACTCTAGCCAGAGTAGAACAACCAACTCCATCTCCCCACCTCAGAGAGATCACAGTGCTCACCAGGATTCCCCTGTGAGTGCTACATTCTAGATACTCTCTTCACACCACAACCTGGGGCCATTGTAACAGGGTGGTCCCCAGGAAAAAGGGTGTGTCCCAGGTTCCCTGTCCCACCCAAGGTAGAGTGGAACTGAGCAGGATATAAGAAGCTTGAAAACACACACAGAAGAACACACACACAGAGGACAGACACAGAAGAGAAAACACAGAAGACAGGAGGAGACAGAAGAAGGATGGAAAGCTAGAAGAGGCCCAAGGAGCAGAGAGACTTGCAAAGAAGCTTCACTGGCCTGGACTGATTGAAAGAGATGTGGGTGAGAGACCCGGGGAGAAATTAACGATGGCTATGTTGATTTTGGTTTTGATTTTGTTCTGTTCCTCTCAGAATTGTCTGACTGTTTCTGACCCTTTTGTATGGGTCCCTGCCGAAAGGTATTTTGGTTCCTCCCAGAATCGTCTGGCGGTTTCTGACCTTTATGTGTGGGTCCCTGCCAAAAGCTGTTCTAGACATGTGGCAGGCTTTCGGGACTTGCTTTGGGCCAGTCCCGTTTGGGTGGACTTGTACCCACGAGGAGTTGGGTAACATTGGGTGCTTGACTTAGATACTATAGTCTTTATCTTCTCTGTCTTTCCTAATTGTGTTAAAGTCTATTTCCACAAAAGGTCCTAAATGCTTTGTATTGATGCAGTGGATGGCAGTATCCATTTAGAACAGGGCAGATCTGGGATTTTGGGGGTGCCCCTCTCCCTGCCCTGTAACAGTATGTCTTCAGAAGAGATGGAAGACTAGTTGCTGTGGCTTATGTTGCCAGATGCGGTATGATACATGCTGAGTTAGTATGATCAGCAGAGATTTGGGCTTGGCCAGTGTTAAAGGTTCAAGTATTGCTTTAAGTGTGTGGATGGTCATTTAAGGGTTTTAAAAAAAAGTCATGCTATGGTTTACAGTTTAAGACAAGTAGTCTTGATACTATTTGGAGAATAGATTCAAAGCAGCAAGAATGGACATGGAGAGACCAGTTAGGAGGCTTTTTAGGACTCCAAATGAGAGCTGATAGTGACCTAGAACAGAGAACAGCAATGGACATGGAAAGGATGACTTCAAATTGTACTTTGTGGAAAAATAGAATTATCTGATGGAGTGAATATAGAAGTGAAAGAGAGGGAGGAACCCTAGGTTTGGGCTAACACAACTCAGTGCCAAGTGGTATCTTTTCCTAAAGAATTGTGGATTAAAGGGAGGGAGTAATGCGCTGGAGCCAAAGAGAATCAAAAGCCCCTTAGCTCCTCTCCTTCTTTGATACAATTGATTATTTTTCAATCTTACTTAGATAAAGTACTATGTAATCAGAACAGTCTCCCCCACTCCCTTCCAGCCAGATCAAGCTTTCTATTCAGGAATTCTAGAGAATAGTAAGTTTTAGTGTGTCGGGAGAGGAGAGGATCAAGAGTTCAGTTATGGGCATGTCAATTTTAAAGTGCCTATTATTCATTCAAGTAGAGATTCTCATAGGCAATTGGCTATCTAAGTCCTGGGGTAAAGGCAGAATTTGGAAGTAAGTCACATATATTTAAATGGTATTTAAATTCATAGAATGGATGAGATCACCTAGGGTGACAGGAAGAGGAAAAAAAGATTCAGGATGGAGTCCAGTGGAACACCAGACTTAAAAAACATCTAGAAAAGCAAAGTCCAGTAAAGGGAACTGAGAAGAAAGTTCTAAAGAAGCAGGGAGAAAAACAGGGAAAACAAGGGAACTGTGTTTCTAGGTGCAAGTGCTTCATTCATTAAAATAGCTATGTGTAAGAGTCTACTGAGTAACCAGATCTATCAATGCAATAAGATGAACAGAACAAAGCTTATAACATAGCAAAGAAGACAGAAAATAGAGACATAAATTGTATATTTAAGATGTCTGAATATATGACAATATGTCCAATGAAGAGAGATAAAACAGAAGGTAATAGGTGGACGAAGGTATAATGTTAATGTGGTTGGAAAAGGCTCTATTTGAGGAAATAAATTTCAAGTAAATACTGGTAAGAAATGAGGAAGTGAACCAAGAAGATGTCAGGCAAAGAACGTTCCAAGGAGAGGAAATAATGTAAGTGCAAAGACTCCAAGGTGAGCATGTTTAAGCAACAGCAAAGTCTGGTAGGAGTGAGATAGGGGAGGGAAGTAGAGAGATATTGGAGAGGGAGCAAGGCTTGATCACTTAGGGCTCTCAAGGCCACTATAAGGACATTGGATTTCCAACTAAATGGGTGAGAAGCCATTGGAGATTTGGGTGGCTTCCTTTTTTATATAAAGTTTGAGGTGTGATTTTCAGCTGAGGGAGTGTTAGGAAAACCACCCAAGAAGACAGCGTTTTAGGAAAACATTTTCCCTAATGCTAGTCTTTTACTGATGCCAGTTTAAGGCTCTGATACTGCTCAGATGGCATCTTCCAACTTATGCAGTAATAGTTGTAAAAGTAACCAACATTCATTGAAAGCTCCTGAGCCAGACTCTGTGCTAAACTCCACACAAGAGTTACCTCAATTCTCCTCTTCAGAACCTTGTGCAGTAGGTTCTGTGATCATCCCCATTTTGCAGGCTGGTAAGTGGAGACTTAGAGTAGTAAAGTGACATCTGCACAGCCTGTGAGTAACTCTGAGATCCTTGATTCTTTAACATTCTTATTCCAAGCTGTTCATGATAGATGCTCCAGAATGTTTATTACATGATACTTTGCCAAAGCTAAAAGGGGATTCCCAAGTTCCCCATCTTCTCCAGATACCGTTTAAATGCACTGCCACATTCCTGAGTAACTCAGCCTGAACTCCTCCTGGTTGCTGTGTTACAAGCATGCAACCTCTCCTCGGGTCACATGGATTCTGCCTCTTGTGTCTCCATCTAACATCTCTTTCCTTCCTCTTTGCACCCCATTCCTGCCCTACAGGCTAGTTTTGGTGCTTGTCTCCTTCTATCTCCCAGAATGAACCCTGATATGGAAGAAGTAGTCTCTCTTCCCACCAATTCGTCCTACATCCTGTGGCCAGAATAATTTGGCTGAAAGATTAATCTTGTTTTTCTGCTTAGAAGTCCTTATGGGTGGTCCATTGCCCATGGAATTAAGTCCAGACTACATAGCCTGGCTTCCCTTGATCTAATATCAGCCTTCATCTCCAGCTTCATTGCTCACTCTGCCCTTTGTGAAGCCATGCTCAGGGTAGCGAACCCCACTCACACCTCTGCTGGTGCTTGTACATCTGCACTACCTTCTGCTCCATTTTTGCTTTTAGAAATTCTACCCAAATAATCTTAAGACTTAGCTCAAGGGTCACTTTTGCATGAAAATATCTCTGACCAGCACTTCTGATAGGTAATTGATCCTTCTCCCTTTGTCCCCCCACTATACCTGGTACATGTCCTAAGAGACCCTTTGCTACACTGTGACATTTAAAAACCATGTCTGTTTCCCCGCGCCCCCTCCCCACATGCAGAGAGACAAAGAGAAACAGAGAGAGAAACATTAACCAAACTGTAAGCTCTTTGACATAAGGGACTCTGAATCATTCATCTTTGAATTCCAATTCATCTTGAATATCTAGGCAGCATAATATCTAGAATATAGAGGACAATAAATGCATATGTAATAAATGAATGAATTCAGGGAAGAAGGAAGGAGAGATGATATGCAAAAGGCAAAAAGTGTACCCTGGAGCAATGTGTAATTAGACAAATACATACTAATCACCTCTGTGTGTATAAGGTAACTGCTCAGAATTGGGGTATGCACACAGAATTAACACTTCTATGGGAAAGCCTCATCCCCCGACTCCAACACAAAGGTCAAGGCTGCCATTCTTCAACACTGGCTTTTGAGAACCTACAAATGACCCTTCTGTTGTTTGAGCTGCTGCTTTTCATGATGTTCAGTTTTCTGGCCTTCTTATTCCAGCTCCCCTCCCTGCCCATTTTCTGGGAGTGAGGTCATTGGATGACTTACTTGTTCTGGCTCACTTCCCTCCATTTGGTTCAGTCTTTGATCTGTGCCAGGGAATAAGGCCTCTAGGAGAGTACTTAGGCTCTGAGACGCAGTCTTCTGGCTTAATCATCAAAACCTTGCACCCAAAGCCTTGATAAAACACAGGTAGCCATACCCCCTGTGTTTTTCCCCTTTGGGCTGAAGGATATTGCTTAACCACTGAATTCTGCCCTGTTATTCATCTGGGGGGCTGTCAATGATGTTCCTGTCTCCAAGTGATTCTAATATGAAAACAAAAACAAAAATGAAAGCAAAAACCAAAGACAGGACTCACAAAAGAGAAGCCGCCTTCATTTCTGACTTTCTAACTTATGAAGAAATTATAGGTTAAATTATCAGGCAATAAGGGATCTGAGGGCTTCAACTTCTCATAGTTAACTTGATTAACTGCTCATAATGGGGACAGAATGAGAGTAGGTATACATTTGGGGGCTTTGTAACTAACTGAAGATACAGACCTGACAAAACACTTGTCACTCCTTCTTCTCTCCTTTTTCTAGGGATGTACAGGGACTGAGTAAATTGTGGCACAGCTGTTTCTTTTCTCCATTAAAACATTGTATATATTATTAGCCATATAGAAAATTATAAAGGAGAAACAAGAAATGAATGCAGTCCTACCCAGAGATAACTGTTGTTGCTCTTTCATTGTTTCCTTTCTTTTAAATGCATTTTTCATGTTTGAGACCATGCTCTAAATATAACTTTATGCTTGGCTCTTTTTTCCTGCACATTATCCTTCGATAGACTTCTGTGGGGAAAGATTATTAGACAGCTAACTCAGGGGACAGCTGTCCACCACTGGTGGGGTCGGGCCTCGGGATGGGGCAAGCAGATGTCAGCTCATTCTGTGCCCTGCACCACTGCAGTTTGATTTGAAGCCTAAGCCGCAGGTATTGGCTGAAATCTGCTTCCAGTACGAGGAATTTTCAGCATACTTTCCCAATCTTTTACTTATTATATACTTACCTCTGCTCTTGGCAGTACAGCTTTTTTTTTTTTTTTTTTTTGGCATCATGCTCTTTACATTTGCATTTCCTTTCTTTAAAGCATTTTCCTAATGAAACAATTTATTCCTCAATATGCAAGGGCTTCCAGATTGAAAATGTTTCCAACTTTCAGTATAGTGCGTCTAGAATCTCCAGTTTCCTTTTTTAAGGTCCTAGCTTTAATTTAGATTTTTTAAAATGTATAATTCATTCAGGCTGGTTTTGAAAACATGCAGGATGGAAAGATAAATCTGAAAGGTAGCATGAGGGGAAGGGGAAAGACAGATAAGAAACATGGCATCTGTGTTAAAGTCACACCTCATAGACTCCCCCTAGAACTCAAGATCAGAGAGAAGTAGAAATGCAATGTTATCTCTGTGCTGAAATTTCAAAAGACCTACATGGAGCAGGATTCATGTGCAAGCATGCCTGTGTGCTTGCAATGAAATCAGGTTTTAAAGAGGATTCAGCCGCATTATATTTAGAACCATGTGGTTGCTACCAGCTACCAGATACCAGCATGTCTCCTTGCAGTGGCTCACTTCTCTTTTCTCTGTGTCCTAGTTCTGTTCTTTAGTGTGAGACTTCGACGAAGCCTCCTGTCAGTGGCTCCCCTTCCCCACCACACAAGATTCCAGCTGTGGATTCCTGGGAATCCCAGCCTGGCCCCCCACCAACCTTTGTTGTGACATGTTTGTCTCCAGTTGCAGCAAGATTTGGGGCATCCAGACCCTCTCTTGACTATGATGAATCATAGGGGATTCTCTACTTGGAGGTCCTGTCCTATTTGGCAAGAATAAATAAGACTAGAACTTAACCAGACCTGAGGCTGATTCACAAACATCAATTCAATAGCTCCCAGGAGAACAAAAGGATTGGTAGTGCTTCTGATAAAGTAGTGCTTCTTAAACAGGAGTATGTGTCAGAAGCACTTGAGGAAAGCTGCTAAATGCAGATTTCCTGGCCGCACCCTTTTTTTTTTTTTTTTTTTTTTTTTGTTAAAGTAGAGCCTGGGATTCTACATGTCAAGCCAGCACACTCATGCAGTTCTGATGCTGGACATCAAAAAACCAACTTGGAAAATCACCAGTATCCTATTACCACTTCTAAGACAACGAAATAATACCACTGTCCTCCTCCTCCTTCCATCCCTCAGGCTGCATGCTTTAGTCATTAGGGGTACCCTTGTGGTTTCTCCTGACCCTCCTGTACCATTCTATATAGAAGACAGACCTGGAGGGCACTACACGGAAACAAATCGCAAGACGAGGCCCCTGGGTCCTGTGTCTCACTCTTGTACAAGCTTCTCTGCAGGTACCTGATGTCTTAGTGACATACACAAGAGCCACATACTCTGAGCACACATTCTGAGCTCACTTTTCTTGACACTCTTGACTTCACATGCACATCCAGATTCTTTTCACTCCATCTGTCTCCCATTTCCAATTTCTCAACTGTGTGAACTTGCTCTTATGGCCAAGTTTTACATAAAATACCATTGTTACATATGTTTAATTATTAAACACTATTCAAATTTTTGAGTTTGCTATGTGCATATGCACACATACATACACCTACAGTAGTGGCTAAACATACTATCAATGCAGCATCACCTCACCCTGATAGCAGGAAAAAGGGGCCTTTCAAAATTGCCAAAGGCAGTGCCCCAATTGCTCATTGGTTACTACATTGGTTCTGTACCCGCGCGCACAGTTGCAAGACTACTCAGGTTTGGAGAACTACAACATTGGGATTTATTTAACAGGGAAAAGCAAAGAATTAGTGAAGTCAACACATGGCCGTTTACCTTACTTAAAGCAATGTCCAGTTCTTCAAGTCCCAGAAAAGTAACAAAGGTGGCATCTTCCCGCCACTGCTGATGTGGAGCTTCTCTTCCAAATAGTAGGCCACGTTTCCAAAATGGCGTCTTCCTTCTTCTGCAGATGCGCAACAATCAGACTGTAGGCCAGGTTCCAACTCACGAGGACGACACAGAACACAACTGGAGATGCTCCTGGAACTGCCATGGTGCCCCAGCACAGCACCAGGCCAACAACACTGCAAACAGCAACTACCGTGGCCAGAAGGCCCCACAGACTGCACTCACGCATTTTAGGAAGGCGCCCACTTCGGGCCTCTGCCTTCTTCCTTCGGCTGCAGTAAAAACAAAACTGGGAGCAGTTTCTGTCGCTCGGCTACTTACAAAGCCTCCAAAGTCGCTGGTCCCAAAGTCACTGAAGATTCCAAAAATGCTTAATCCATATCCCGGAGGCTCCAAACTTCTGGCGTCTGATTTCCAAACTCTCAATCTTGGTGGCTACATTTTCTGCCACTGATTCCTCTATCCCTACATCATGACAACTCTCTTCCCCTTCGCCTTCAGTCCCTTTTATTTCTCATCAGACTCTCCACCCCAAACTGCAAGCTTAGCATTTTCCCTGGGGCTATTCATTCTCATCAGCAAACCCCCTCCAGGGGGCATGACCTCCACCAGACTTTGGACTCAGCCCAGTTACAAACCCTCTGGTCTAAATATCCCTTTTATAGTGCAAAGTGCTTTGGAGTCAAGAGAGCTCAGTTCAAATCCTGCCTCCACCACTAACTAGTTTCCTGTTATTGGAGAAGTTAATAAAATTCTCTGGACCTGAGTTTCATTACATTTCAACAAGAAAGCTTATAAAACATCTAGAACTGTACCTAGGACCCACAGATGTTAGATATCTTCTTAATTTTTTAATATTATTTTATTGTATGTAAAAAGAAATAATTTTCCAGATTGCTCTGGCACCATGTATTATTAGCCAGGCTTTTTAATCACAAGCATTAGAAATCATCTCTGGCAAAAATAAAAGAGGGAATTGCCAAGAAGCCTGAAGAGCGAGGTGCAGAAAACCAGCTGGAACCCAGAGAGGCTACACAGACAAAATCACACCTCAGAGCATGATGGCACTGCTGACCCTCAACTCTGGGTGCCACTGACACTGCAGTGGCACAACAAATTCTCTGCTGTCCTTGTGTCTTGCCTCACTTGCTCCAGAGAAGGTTCCTGACTATTTCTGGGGCCCAGGCCTGTGTCTTGCTGGGGTGGTTGAAAAGGTGTTTCTGAACATTTTGGCTTCCATAGTTGGAATTCCTCAAAAATAAGGGGATTCACATATCAGGTTGCCAGAAGAGACTGCTGTCCCAAATGTATTCTCACCTTTTCTGAGGTTCACCTCTCATCCCCTCTCCACATATACATTCATTCTGAAGTGCGTGGAGGCTTTCTTTTGAGGTACTCTTCAAACCTTTTAGAACCACTCTAGTTTCAGGGGCAATTTTATACTTTTCTGGCTTGTTTCCATTCTTTCCTTTGCCTGGACTTCCTCCTACCCTGCCCCCTTTCCACCATCAATCCCTGAACAGCCCAAATCACACCCATTCTGCCAAAGTCTATTCAGCTGTTACTCCTCCTTTTGGGGGTTTTTACTCCCCCACTAAATAGCTCCCTTATGTTCTAAGGGCATGTGCTCTCTATCTCCCTTACTGCATTTGCTTTATTTTGCTAAGAATGTGTTCCCTCTACCTTCTCCCAGGGGAAGATGAGGCTCCTCCTCCTTCCAGTTCAGGAAGATTGTCTGATTTGTCTTTGTAGCTTTCTCTAAAAGCACCTAGTAGCTACTTAGTACATATTTGTGAAGCAAAGCATACATTTCTCAGTTGTCTCTCAACACATATATTTATACTTCTTCCACACAAGACCCACACAAGACAGATCGGCTTAAAAAAATAGAAATAATCTATGTGAATGTGCCCTGCAAACCATAGTGTTGGACAACTGTACAAACTGTTTAGTTCATTCTAGTTTTATGAATTTCTTGTTAAAGGGTCGGGTGCCCTTACTCTACCTCATACCATTTTAAGAGGAGAAAGGACGCGGGAGTTACTGCCCACCTGTTTCAATTCTGCGAAGCCTCTTGGTTCCTTGTCCCAAAAGGAACCAGAAGGGACAGGGGCACAGCCAAAGTCCTAAAGGGTTGCTTGGCTAAGTTAAGCCAAGTGTCCCTGCAGGTCCCACTCTGGCCGCTCTGTCCCTCCCCGCATTCCAGGTTGGCGGGGTGCCAAGCAGACACAGACCATCAATGCTCGAGGCCCCTCCCCCTGCTCTGGCTGGGGGGTCAGAACTTGGGCTGCCCCGCAGGAGCGTCGTGACCTCTCCCGGCTCTGTGTAGCCCGCGATGCCTACCCGCGCCACCAGGGCGCGGTGCACTTTGTTACTCGGCGCTGACCCCCCGCGGCGAGGGTCGGCACGTGACCCAGAAACTTTGGCAGCCGGGGCCGCTGGCGGCGAGCGGCGCGCTGCGGGGAGGTGCGGCCGAGCTCCCCCGCGCGGCGGGCTTTGAGCGGTGGGGCGCTCGGCCGGCGCGGCGCTGCCAGGGCGTGCGGGTGCCGGTGCGGGTGCGCCGTGGCCGCCGGGAGGCGCCGCCGACGCCGCGCGGACCTCGGAGCCCGCGGCAGCGCGCCTTCCGCCGGCGGCGCGGTCAGCCCGGCCCCGCCTGCGCGGCCGGCCCCGCGGGCGGGGAAGCGCCCGGGGAGGCTGGGGGCCCGCTCCCCGTGCCGCCTCTGCCATTGCCGGGGAGCTCCGCTCTTCTGTCGCTCCCACTTTGCGCACTCCTTCCGTTGCATGGGAAGTTAGGGAAAATGGACCGGGTCGTGCTGGCGTGCGTGTCTCTCTGCTGGCTAGCAGGTAAGACTCATTTTCTACCGAAACCATTAACTTTGTATTTTCCCGTAGCAGTACTGTGCTCACCCTACCTCACCCCTATTCCCCCTCGGTGTGTTTAAAGCTGTTTAGTAGGCTGGTGGTCAGTGGGGGGAGGGGTGTGTGCGTGAGAAAAATGGGGGTCGGGGGAGAACTCCCATGACAAGTGAGACGGATTGAGATGCAGGTGTCTGATTCCTTCCGATAAGGAGATCCGTCTTTCAGTGTGCATCGCCCCCACTTACAACGGTTCCCTTAGGCTTAGCCTGAGTTTGTGATGCTGTGAGTCCTGGAGAAAACCTGTCTAGAAAAACCGAAGCTTGGAGGAGACTGGTTAATTAAGGGAGCTGGTTTTCTGGAGGTGTGGGGTGGGTGGAATAGCATCTCCTTAATTTCTTCCCAGGAGAGAGCGGGGAGACCCGGAGTATTTTCCCTGCGGCTCCTGGAGCCTGGGATGGAGGTTTGTTTGGTTGTAGGGTGGAGGGCCTCGCACTGTCACTTAGCGCCATTTGAGGAGTGGTCATATAAAGTAGAGCCTTCCTTCCCCAAGAAAGAGGCTTCACATCTTCTAGTAAAGGTAATTTGAAGGATATCCGGTAGCTTTGGGCTTCTCGCCTGCATCAGAGTCACTTCCTCTAGCCAGGTCTTCCCTCCCTTTTTATGAACTTTCTCCCCACCCTTCTGGGGTTTTGGAAAGGCTCTTGTTCCTAATAGATTGTCCCACACACTCAAGGAGGGGGAGGACAGGGGTTCAGGCAGGGCGAACAGCTTGGAGTTGGGGAGTGTGTGTGTAGGAAGGTTTGGGCAGCTTGGACTGAATCAGAGGCAAGCATTCAAATTGCAGTGATCCAAGAAACCAGCAAAGAGCCTGAAAGGTTGTGAGGAGAGCGTGGGGACAGTGAAGTGGGAGAAAAAATAGGAAGTAGCACCCAAAAATGAACTTTTGTCCCCTCTGTGATAACTAGCCAGAAGATTTGAAAAAAATCAAGTAGGAAAGGGGGAGCCAATTTAAAATGTCCAAGGCAAGTCATCAACAGAGGGTAAAATATGTTTAAGAAGAAAGAGGGGGGACCCTATTTTCCTTAGCTTCAGATTAAGATTATTGATTTCCTCAGGGTTTTTGTTTCCTATTCCAAATGAAAGGCCCCTAACACTGCTCTTGCCCCCTGTTGGGTTTAGACTGGGGTGTACCCTCCTCAGAGTTAGCCTCTTCTCTTGGCTCCTCTGAGTTCATCCCTCCCACGTTATTCAAATATGAATCATCTCTAATTTCAGGGTTTGGCAGATCCATGCCTCCCCACTCCTCTGGTCTCCTAGGGCCTTCCACCCTCTCTGATTCTGAATGTCCTTAATTTGCCTCTACTTATCAGTTATCATATTTGTCAGGAACTTAGACCCTGAATCTGTATCCCCACCTCCCTGAATTCTGCAAGGTGTCCCGTAGGAGAGGGTCCCTGAGGCAGGGCTGCTGTCAGCCACCCTGGGGTATTCCTGGGAAGAGCGCTCTTTGCAAGGAGTGGGAGGTGAAGGGGCAACATACAGCCCTCATTAGGTGGCTAACAGCTTTTTATGAAACCAATTCAGATCCCTGGAAGGAACCACAGGCTTCTCCCCTGCACTTAGGTCAGTTCTCTTGGTTTATAGAAATGAAGCCCAGAAAGGCGATATGTACAGAGCCAACATGGATAGAAGAGCGACAGGAACCCTGTTCTCCAGAACCTCAGCCAGTTCTAGCTGCACTATCCTAAGCTGCCTTTCTGAGTTTTTCTTTAAGGGTTTTGTTTCAAGGGGAGATGCTGCTTTGTCTGTGCCTCCTTTCATCTGCCCTGGAAAAGGTTGCCCCTGCCTGGAAGCAGGCAACAGGTTAGTTACCAGGGCTGCCTCAGCTATCAGAAGGCTGGGGCTTCCATGCTCAGAAAGCGAGGCTGGTTCCTAGTTCCCACTGGTCCCCCCAGGGACCCCTGATCCCAGTTCTGCTTCCCTCTTGTCCCATTGAGGCTGTCAGGTGCCACTGGACAAACTACCTCTCAGCCTGAGCCAAGTGGAGGAGCTAACAATGGCGGCTGGGGAGGAAAGGGAGGAGGGACAGCATCCAGGGGTGAGATGGATTCAGACATCGTTCATAGAGAAACCAGGCGAGGAAAGGTAAGAAATTTTAGTCCAGCTCAATCAATGAATTCTCTCTTGAGGGGGTGGGAGAAAGGGAGGGAGAAAGGAAAGGACAGATTAAAAATGAGTCAGAGAGCCAGGGGAAAAAAACACATTCATTTTCCTTCTCCCTCC
The DNA here is from genome assembly GCA_004024925.1 of Scalopus aquaticus. Classification (NCBI taxonomy): domain Eukaryota; kingdom Metazoa; phylum Chordata; class Mammalia; order Eulipotyphla; family Talpidae; genus Scalopus; species Scalopus aquaticus. The sequence goes on along the minus strand of PVIJ01000034.1, from coordinate 41,699 downwards.
CGCTCCCCTCTCTCTTTTTCTTTATCTCTCCTCCCATTTCCCCCCCCCCTCTTTTAATGCAGGCTGAGCAATTTCTAATCAACACTTCATTTTTTTCCTCAGGCTCTAACAGCTCCTTCCTCGTCTTCCATTGCTAAAATTCTGCATTTTTTTCTGCTGTATATTTAGCCTCATGATTTCTTATTGTCATCGTGATGTTCCTTCCTGTAATAGATTGTTTTGTTGTTGTTGTTGTTTTGAACAAAATAAAATGCTTACCAGCTGCTATTTTAGCAACAGGTGTCCTCTAGCAATAGCACTTGAAGGAGGGTTCACTCTGTCTTTGTTCCAGAATATGGATGGTCTTCCTTTCCTAGCAGCAGAGGCTGTGAGAAACACTGGAGTTGTGTGGACACCCCAACATACTCTGTGAACAGAGTGGGAGCTGGAGATGTGTTTTCCTGGACACTCCTTTGATAAATCACTCTCTGTGATAAAGATTGCTGCCTCCATTAAGTGTTTCTTTTGGAAACCTCCCTTTTGGTTATATTCATTCATCTATACTAGAAACATGTATTCAGTTCCTGAGGTTTCCAAGTATTATGTTAGAAGCTGAGAATAAAGAGATAAAAAAAAAAGAAAAAAGACAGTCCTTGTCCTCAAAATGTAGTCAGTTTACATCAGTTGAGTCAGTGACTCAAACAAGCTTCTAGGCAATTTTGAGATGGTGGTGAAAGAACCTATGATGAGAGCTACCCAGGTGCTCTAGAATGTGGGGGAGGCATATCAAGCCCAAACCTGGGGTGGGAGTAGGACAGTCTAAACTGAACTCCCAGAAGAGCAATGACTGAGTTAAGACCTTTATTCCTGCACAGTCAGCTGCTGAGTTATTGCCACGTGCAGGTGTCATGCTAGGGTGAGTCAGATTAATCTGACAGTCCTGTCCCCAAGTTGCTCAGGGACTAGTGGCAGAGACTCCAGTTACGGAGCGTAAACACATAGTTATTGAGTAGCCTCTACAAAAAACAATATTGGAGCTCTGTAAAGTATTGTGGGGGTCCTTGCAGGGGCTCCTCACCCAGCCTGCAGCAGGGAGGGAGATCTCCAGGAATGGCTGCTACCTGGTCCTGTTTTCATTCAAGTCGATGCCTGGAGATGACAGTGAGGCTACACTTGGGTGTTAGCAGCTCTGGAGAGTTAATGTGTCACAATGCTTGAGAGGGAGGCATTTCTTTTAGAGGTTGCTGACACCTCAAGTTCCACTGCCTTCTGTCCCGTGTACCTTTCAATTTCCTCCCCTCCTGTACTTTACTCCCCCCCTCCCCCCAGGAAGAAGTCTTATGCATCTTCTTTCAAAACTTTATCTCAGCTCTCCCTACTTCCTACCACCGCCAGTCTGGATGCTTCTTTCTGGACTAGGAAGGGGGTTGCTTCTCTACCTGCAACAATCTTTAGATGTTAGACTCACGTGAGTAAGATTCTGCTGGATGGCTAGCTTACACAAATTTTATTTTGTATTTTGTTAGTAGTCTTTGTGCAACGCTATGCTGCTATTATGCTGCTGGCAGTCTTAATGTCAATACCTAGTGCTCAGTATACTCTTAGTAGTACTTGTTGCAAGTTGGTTTAGTAGAAAGAGTTCTGACTGGGAGTTGAGGATTGAGTTCTAGTTCCACATCCTCCACAACTAACTCTATAACCATGAGACCCTGGTTTTATAATCTGTTTGAAGAGGTCATTTCTAAGATTATTTCCAGGTCTGAGATTCTATGGTTTCGCCATATAATTTTGATGAGTTGGAAGTCAAAGAGGGACAGTTCTGCTCTCCCTTTTATTATTCACTCAGTGAAGAGCCATCAGAGAGCCAGATTTCTTCTGTCCCTCTGACCATTAATGGTTGGAATGAAAAACACCATCTGGGAAGCGAAAGCTGTTGTTGGAATTTTAGAGCAACAAATAGAGTAGCACCTGGTGTTTGGTCCTCAAGATAGGGTCACTCTGAACAATTAAATGAGGCCTTGTCATATTGGTGAAGCAAGGCAAGTCCTTGGATCAGGTGGGGTGACGTTTTCTCTAGTCAGCATGGCCCTGGAAAGTCCTCTCTAGTTTCAGCTTTCGTCCTAGGACTCTCTGACCTGTTCACTCCTTCCAAGTATTTTAGCTCTGATGGTGCTGCCTTTTCCTCAATCACAAATATAAAGAAAGATGGAATGTGGTTGGTCTTGATTATTTGTCTGTTATAATGTTTTTCTGTGTGTTAAATGACTTTCAAATACACGATGCCTTCTAAGCAAGGAAGGTTGATATAACCTACCTGTATTAAATAAGACCCAGATGCAAAGGATAAAGAGACTTGTCCAAGTGATGGCATCTTATTAATTAAATGAATAAGAAATAACCTCACTGATTTAATATGATTTAGTTATTTCAAATGCCTGAATCCAGGAAGACGTTCTTTTTTGGGTAAGGTCAAACCAGAACTCCTGATTTGTTTTGAGTGGACATGATGGTATCTCTTATGGAGCTTTGGGTAGTGAGGTTCACTGTTGTCAGAACTCAGGAAACATTGCAGAGAAAAGTGAGAAAGCATGGCATTTAGTGTTTTTAATGACAGCCTGAGACCTAATGGAAAGGAATGGATGAAGAGTGCACCAGCAAGTCCCGGGAGGCAGAGGATGTGACCCCGGGAGGCAGACACTGCTGACATGTCAGAGAGCCCATCTGGGATCAGCACCCAGAAGCCACACAGGATGTAGCTGTGGCAGATATATGCTTAAAATCTTGATATTCAAGATAGCTTTTGGTTCTCTAAAAATGAAAAAAAAAGCATTTTGGATGACTAGAGTTCTTTACAGGCCAAAAAATGAGGAAAAACTCAGAAGAACATGCTGCTTCCCCTGTTTTCCCGCAGCGTCTGGAGCACGCTGGGAAGTGATTTCTGCGTTAGGACTAGAACCCTATCATTCCATCAGGATGTGTGAGGTCTCTCCTCCCCAGCCTTTGGCTCTTGGTGAAGCAGACTCAGAAGTTGAAGGGCAGGGGGCATTAGGGTCAGACTGACCTGGATTTGAATACTAGCTCAGTATTTTACCTTATTTTCTTTGACTTTAAAATGGGGAGCTAACTTAGTTTATAGGGTTGTTGCAATAATTACAACGAAATTATGCAAAACTCCTAGCACAGTATTTGGCACATAGGAGGCCCTTAATACTTATGATAAACCCCAAGTAGGTAGATTAGTCAGCATCTTGATGTAGCAGCAAGCCACTCCCAAATCTCAATAGCTCGTGAACATTTAGTTCTTGCTCATATGAGAGCTGCAGTCAGCTGGGAACTAGCTAGAATTGATGGACTTGGCCAGGTTCCAAATGTCTTCTTATTCCAAACCTCAGGTGAAAGAGCAGCTACTCTTTGAGCAGCCACTATCTGGCCTTCAAGAGCCTTCATGATGGGCAAAGTGAAACCACATAAATGCCTTTTAAGCTTCCTCTTGGACATTTCTTAGGACACGTTTACTCACATTCCGTTGGCCAGAGCAAGTCATGTGACTAAGCCCATAGTCTATGATATAGTAAGTATATTTTGCCTACAAGGAACAATGAAAGGGAAGGTTGGGAAAAAGACTTAGGATACAAATAATGCTGTCTATCAACAGGATTAAGTCATTCAACAAGTCGGTTAAATACCTACTATATAGCAGTCTTAAAAATGCCCCAGGAAGGAGATTGTTAATGGTGAAAACAGGTGATTAAGTAGGAAATTCTTAGATAATGCTATGTGATGCTCTGGAGGTATCATGACTTCAGAAAGAATAGGAAGAAGCTTCTAGAAGCAGTGATAGCAGAGCAAAAATGGAAGGAGAAGTAGGCATACCAGGGGAAGAGTGGCACAGTGGAAGGGAAATTTACAGAAGGAACAGCATGTGCAAAAGCCAAGAATCAAAGGAGGACACGCTTTTTTAAAATTACAAATATTTTAGTGTGGTTGAAGATTTTAGTGCTACAGGAAGGATGGAGAGCAGTGGGCCCATCCAAAAGGAACCTTTGTGCTCCTCAAGTGGCTTGATGAGGGAGTCTTTAAAAGGGTCAGAGAGAGTGATTGCCACAATCACAGGTGCACTTTAGAAGCATCATGTGGACCTCAGTGTGGAGAGGGTATGGGCAGACTTGCAACAGAGACCAGCTAGGAGACCCTCACAGGAAGAGAGGCAAGACACGAGGGGCTTCTGAATTCACATGGTACAGTGGGCAGAGAGAACTAAACAGTGTCCAGATATGGAGGAAGGAGTATTGGCGTAGTTGAATGTGGGAGTTGAAAGGGAATCTGTGTCAAAGATGCCTCCAAGTCTGGTTTGAGATTCCAGGGAAGCCGTCTATGTACTGGAGCCATAGAAGAGGAGAAACTTATAAGTGAAGGAGAAAAAGATTCAGTTGTTTGCATTATATTATAGCCTAAGCTCCTGTAACAGAGACCATAAAATATAGTAACAGAAAATAGCTTCTTTCTCTCCTCTGTAACAGTCCAGATCTAGTGGGGGTGAGTTCACCATTCCCAACAGATGACTCCATTGATAACATTTCTCAACCAGGAGAAGTGAGGACAGCAAAGGGCAGGGAAAGACAAGTCACCTTGTCTTCACAGAAGTGACTCAGCAGTTACACACATCATTTCTTATCTACCTTTGTCCTGAACTTTGTCATATGGTCACAATTAGCTGCAAGAGAGGCTAGGAAATCTACTACTTGACTAACTTGATAAAAGCCATATTAAAACGTGGAATGTTCTGTTGCTAAAAGAAGGGCACTGTTAGCATCTGCATATACAGAGTGATGAGTTAGAGGTGCTTATGTGACATCCAGACAGAGCATGAAGTTGTATACTTGAGTCTGCAACTGAGGAAAGAGATCTAGATAAAGATTGATGAGGTCTCTCTTACAGGAGTTTTCTCTGTCCAAATGGCTGGTCCATTATAGATATTGGACTCATCAGTATGAGCCAGGACAGTTTTTGATAAATGCAGGGTAGAAAATGACCTCTTATCACATTGCTTTGACCCTGTTGGAGAATGTAAGTTAGCAAGATATTACCTATGAGTTCATATCAGATCTTTGGAAGATGAAGCAAACCAGACAGAAAAGAGGTTTGCTTCTGGCTTCTTTTTGCACAATGGTAGTGAAGCAGGAAGTTGCAGAGAATGGGAAAGCTTGGCTCCATTGGACACCCAGAACATATGCTTAATGAGTGGCAATCTCTGTGTGCAGCGCCATGGTTGTTGGCAGCAAATTATAACTAGGTCATGAGTGAAGTCCACCTGGGCAGGAGCAACACTGGAAGTTACCATAGCCCCATGGAAATGGGGGAGATAGGGCAGCCTTTTGGGACTCTTTTTGGGGAAAACATGCAAGAAATTGTCATTTTTTAAAAAATCTTAAAATGTATGGGGCCTCCCTGGTTGCACAACAGGTTAAGGGCAGTGCTGTGGAGCTGTCAGCAGCTGCAGCACAAGCTCCATGCCTGGCCGGGAAGCTTCTCACATGGCACAGCAGACCTCTCCTGCCTTGCCCGCTGCTCCCCTCAGCAGTGTATTTCAGTCAATCTGCCTGTTCTGCTCCCCACTCTGTCTCTGGTGAATCCTCTCACCGCCCCACACCTCTGGCCCGCACCCCAGATTGTATGCATAAATAAATAAATCTTTTTAAAAAATGTATAGCTAGTCACCCTGACCCTAATATGGCTCAAGCAGTCAGGTACTGTTGACAAACTGATGCTCACCAACTTGAGGAGGAAAATAATTTATTGGGAAAAAGCTAATTAACTTACAGAACCAATGGAAAGGCTGGAGAACCAGGTTTAGAAAATAGGCACCAAATGAATGTCTATATAGTTGATAAAACCTTTTTATTTTATTTTTTAACCAAAGAATGTCAAGAACATGACTAGTTCCTATTTGGGGGCAGGGAAGAGGCTGGGGTGGGGGGGGTGTCAAGCAGCATTTTCTTCTTTAAGCCTTGAGCCTGTAGGTTAACAATTCCCAGGATGCTTTACTCCCCTCCTGAGCACTGTGGACCAAATCTAGAGGAGATACTTGCACACTCCTTACTTAGCCCCTTCGCTTAGAAAATCTGCCCAATAACTGTTCCTATAATAATGACTTAGGAAATTGAGACAACATATGAAAAGCGCGAAAGACAAAAGATAAATTTCTTAATGAAGCTCTAACCTGAATGGAAGAAAAGGAAGATTTGTGTTGTCATGTTGAATGTAGAAAAATCTTAGGAGTGTGAAAGACAAGGTGGGCTGGGGAATGGATTTGACAGAATTGGACAGTTCTGAAGTCAAATCCTGCTCCTGGGACTTCAAGAGTTAAGAGATGGGTGTATTTTATACAGTTTCTGAAGATGCCTGTCACCAGGGATGACAATTTTCCATGACCTTTAACAGCAATTTTTGTTTCCCTAAAATGGGGCTGTGCTTATAGGTCTGCCTCTCAAAATGCTGGCAGGAAGAGCTTACAGTTAGTGGGGAAAGGAACTCACTTTGAAAAAAATGAAAGTGCTAAAATAAGAACAGCATAGCTTTAGATACTGCTTTTGTTATTCTTGCAGGAACACAGTTTGTCATGTATAGAATCCTTTTCTTTGCTTGAGAATTAGGGCAGGACCTTATTTTGCCACATGCAGGGAGGCATTGTCTGCATTTGGAGCTCCTCTTCCCCAGCCTGGTAACTAGGTACCCCCGGTGATTAGCTGAGATGGAGGCTGCTGCTCTGAGCTGCCTCTACTTTCAGGCAGCTTTCCTAATTATTTTTTTAAAGATTTATTTATTTATGCATACAAGAACTGGGATGTAGGCCAGATGTGTGGGGAGGTGAGAGGATTCACCAGAGACAGAGTGGGGAGCAGAACAGGCAGATTGACTGAAATACACTGCTGAGGGGAGCACCGGGCAAGACAGGAGAGGTCTGCTGTGCCATGTGAGTCAGCTCCCTGGCCAGGGATCGAACTCATGCTGCAGTGGCTGCAGATAGCTTCATAGCACTGAGACTTAACCTCTGCGCCACCAGGAAGGCCCTAGCTTTCCTAATTATTGGCCAGAATCCATTCGCTACACTGGGGACCACCTACGAAGAACCCTTCAGACTCATTCACTTATTTGTTCACTCATTCACTGATTCATACCACTTTTTGTGAGCTATCTTCTGTGGCTTTGCTATACATGGGGATAGATGCAAAGTCAGCTGAGCCCCTATCTATGACCACAGGGACCTCACATTACAAACCAAGTTTACATTTAATTTTGCAAAATCAGGGATTGGTCTTTTAAATCTGTTTTCCAGCACTTTAGTCAGTGTTTTAAAATATGTTTTTGATTGAATAGATAGGAAAGGGCAGTTTTCCTGTGGATCAGGAGCATGATAAAAATGGAAAGAGTGGCCTGGTGAGCTAAGAATGATGATTCTCTCCTTTGCAAATGTCGAAAACACCTAGAGTCCCCCATATGCCATCCAGAGTTTCCTTCAGCAGGGATTCTAATTTTTAATTTTTACAGATGTGTTCTCACTTCACTTCTCTCTTTTGTTTTCTTCCCTGGTTGTTCTCTCCAGTTTTCTGAAATGTTTCCTTTTCAGAAACACAGATCCTTTCCACATAAATTTCTTTGTAAGAGTTTCAAAACACAGGTCCCTTATGGTGTCACCAGGGCCTGGACTCAGAGTCCCAGCCTGGCCCTGAGCTGGCACATGCACACTCAGTGTTGTTCCACCCACGCTTGTGCTTCTCTCTGGCTCCCAGAAACGCCTTCTGTTAGATACCCAGGTGGAGTGAATAACAGTCAAACATGGAAAAGAGTTCAGTGTGTCTGGAATGTACTTGGGGCCAAATCACATGTGCCTTGTCCAGGTATTTCAGCTTTATCCTAGGAGGGATAGGGGCTCATTGGAGTACTTAAAGCAGGGAACTGACCTGATTGGATATATCTTTTATAAAAAGAAAATTCTAGATGGAAAGCAGCATGGAGAATGCACTGGGCTGGAAGAAGGGAGACCAAGGGGGAGGTGCTTATAAACTGAGGAGGTGATGAGAAGTTGTGAGCGGTGATAGAGCTTTGCAGCCAGTGAGTCTCGGTTCTAATCTGTCACTGACTAATCACAAGATGTTGGGCAAAACACCTCTCCATTCTCTGAAAATCAGTTCTTTCTCTGGAAAATCGGTGTAATAAGTGATGCCTGCTTTAGAGGATTTCTTAGAGAATTCACTAAAATACAGCATGAAAAGGCCTTAACAATGTCTGAAATGTGGTATTTCATAACTGTTATCTAGTAGCAGGAATAGAAACTGATCTAAGGGAGGTGACAGTGGGAATTGGGAAAGGCCAGGTTTAAGAACCACTCAGACTTAGAGACCAACCATATGTGACCAGAGATGAGGGAAGTCAGCAGAGCCAGGGTGACAGGACTGGGGAGTAATGGCCAAGGAGAGAGGAAGGATGGGTTTATGTAAGAGGTAAGGTCTGAAAAGGGAAGATGATGAATGAGGCTTAGGTTTATTTCGAAGTATCTGTGAGACATGTAGATGAGGCTTGGGGGAGTTGAGGGTCTGAGATATAACTGGGAGTCGGACCCATGGGAGAATAAGATTTCTTATATCAGATACACAGATGAACAGGGCAAGGAGGCTTGAAACATTTTAATTTATTTACTTGGCATTCAGAGATGTTCTTGTTCTTATTAGCCTGTATAGACTCTAGCAGAAGAAGTATCACGGCTTTTTTGCATCTAACAAGTGGTGAAATAGAAATGAAAAAAAAAAAAAAGAGGCAGGACCCAAGCTCAGAACACTAACCTAGCCTCAGGCTGGCTCAAGAATGGGAGCTAGAGAACTGCTGTTCCCAGTCCAGATCTCAGTGTCTGTGGTGGCTGGCTACCCTGATCCTCCCTGAATTAGCTGCTATCTCTGAGGAGCCTGAACTTGGTGTATGAGTGGGGAGTCTCATGAGAGATATTTTTCCAAGTTGGGTGGTAGCAGCATCAGTTTCAGATTTAGATCAGTTATGCATGAAGGACATAGGAAATAATGCCCCCTCCCCCCCCACCCCAAGAAGCTGCTAACAGGGCCAGCGGGTTGGAGTGCCAAGCAAGGCTTTGGTCCCAGTGGGATAAATGGACTGCAAACCAGGTAGAAACACCGTCAAGTTAAATGCAAAAATAGTTAGTTGCTGCTCAATGGGTACAGGGATCCCAGGCCCTCACCTGGGGCTCAGGGTTAGGGCCAGAAGAGTACTTCCACACACCAGCTTCCAGGGGGGATGGGGTTACTAATAGGGATGGCCAGGGCAGGTTCAGGAATTGGGTGGTATTCATGCTACATTTTGAAACTTACAGTGTCGTTTTCATATTTCTCTGACTTGTCACTCACACAGTCCTCAGAGATCCAATAAACTGACATTTCCTTGAAACCCCTAGCCCTGTACTCTCCCATTATCCAGATCTGTCCTTTAGCTTAGAGTCCCAAGGTTCCCATTATGCCTGCACGCATGGACACACATGCAGGGTTACCCTCCATTTCTGACTTTGAGGGTATGTATGTGAGTGTGTAGTGGCAGCACGGTACTATTGAACTCCTGTTACAGCTTCTAGGATCCCTGTGCGCTTTCTGCCCACTCTGCCCTCTCTCTACACACTGCATCTCACACTTGCTTCTGTGCTCACCCAGCTCCAGGTTCACGGCTTCACAGAAGTGTGTGGACTATTCTTGACAGCAGCAGCAACAACTACATTGACTGAGTGCTTACTGTATACCAATATTATCCTACATGCATAGGATAAAAAATCTTATTTAATCCTCAAACAACCCAGAAGGTAGTTGCTATTATTCTGGTTTTACCAAGGAGGAAACTAAAACTCATGAGAACTAAGTAATTTGACTTAGGTCATGCAGCTAGGGTGTGATAGAGCTTGGATTCTAATTTAAGACTGACTCCAATATCCAGGCTCTTGGCTATCATCCTACAAAAAGGCAGATGGTTCTAAGAAATCTATTCCTTGTTCTCTGGAGCTCGAGTTTATGCACACATCATAGAAGAAGTGAAGAACTCACTAGCTCTATAAATAATTGTTTAAGGAAGTCCAGGGGTCTGGGCAAATGGCTAATCTCATTAACAGAGAACTTGTAAGGAGGTTATTATTAGTAATCATCTAGTGAACAAAACTTCATACTTAATCTTCTCTAAGAAAAAAAAAACCGCAAAACTTGTGTAGCACCTACCCCCTTTGTCAGTTTTCTTATCCAGAAAAGGCTAGAAATTTAATTTCTCAGGTAGGTCATAAAGAGGTAATGGAGAAGAAAGATGGTGTGGCAAGTCCGTGGCATTGTACAATCACGTGTCACTTAACGATGGGAATACATTATGAGAACTGCCATGTTAGTCAGTTTCATCCTAGTTGGAACATCATGGAGTATCATTACGCAGGCCAGATGATACAGCCTACTACACACCTAGGTCGGATGTATGGTATAGCCCATGGGGACTACCCATTGTGGAACATCATTGACAAACCATAGTTATGCAGTGTAGTGTACAGGTAACAATACCTGTGACTGGTTGTCCACCCTCAACCACTGCTAACTGAAGTCACTCCCCCACTCTGTCCCTTTGTTGTTTTCTGGAAAACTGAGGCATGAATTAAGATTTGAAGAAGAGCTACAAGGTTAAAAATCAATGCAATAGAGTTTAAGAAGGAACGGTAAAGAAATTTCTTTTCCTAACCCAGCTATGTGAATTAGGGAGAATGGAATAAGCTACATTGACATTTGGGCAACTAGGGGGATGCAGTGGAACCTGGGAACTGATATTCTTCATTAACTTCCAAATAGAAATTCTTTGCCTCTCTATTGGCTGATCTGTACAATCCGGCTGTAATCATGAATGGTTATAGAGGCTAGGACATCAAGCAGGAAGGTGAGGGAGTGCTGAATTTGAGAGCTGCCCTCTACCAGCGGGATCACATCTCTCTGCTTTTTCTGCCTGGTGAGATAATAGCAGATTCCCTGTGAGTAAGGATTAGGAGGCTCATTTTACAAGTGAGGATTACTTAGGGGGCTTCATGAAGGCTTCACTGCTAGTATATGGCCAGATGAGATTCAAAGCCCTGTCTGCTTGATTCCGAACTGCTTTACTCCCTCATCTATCTATGAGTCATTTAACTAGTTTCTCCTGCAAAGAAATTCCCTTATTTATTCCATCCCTTCATTTATTCCAAAGATAGCTATTGAGTGCTTGGCAATTTCAAAACACTTGAAGATCTGCTAAATCTCAGATACACTATTGCATTCATTTCCAATTCCACAAAATACAGAAACTTTATTCTCCTACTAGGAATTAGAATAATTTTTCATAGTGCTTTCATTGAAGGGAGACACTGGCTTGGAAATCAGAAGATGTAAGTACAAATATGGTCTCCTTCCCTTGTCGAGGGAGCTTGTGTAAAGAGACATTCATGAATAAGTGTTTGTATTGTGCATGTGGGTGTGGGGTGTCATCATGAACATGGGGAGGCACCTCCTGGAAACTCATCCTTTCTTGGATGTCTCAAGTCCATTCTGTAATTCTGGGGTGAAACTCTCTGCCTCAAGCTACCTAAAGCTGACTTGGCAGCCTCCAGGATTCAATTAAGAACCTCTCTGTCCTGTCTTTCTATTTATATTCCTTTTTATTGCCTTTCATCACAATTCTTTTTCTTCTTCTCACCTCATATCAAGCTAGAAACTCTTGACTTTCCTATTTAACTAGGGAAGTTATGTTCTTTTTGCTTAGAATTTCTAGATCTTACCATTGAGTTCATAGAGGCTCTTTGTCTTTCAAACACTCCCCTCGTCTTTCATTCACTGAAATTTCCCTCTTTCTTGGACACCTGCTTCAGGTTGGATCTTTTCACCACTTAAACTCCCCATTTGCTTTCTAGCCTTTCTCTTCCCCCTTCTTTGATTATCCTTCAAAGCTCTTGAACTTAGTCTACTGCTTTTTATCTGAAATTCTCCATTCTCTCAAAGCCTTCTTTTCCCCTTCATCTCTGTCCCCTTTGCTTGGTCACCAGCTGGAGGGAAAGTCACTTCCTCCCGAAGTCATACTTTCTGATTTCATTGTCCATATTTAGCAAATATTTGATGAATATGTATGGACTTCCCAACTCAGGACAGCAACATAAGAAGACACACTCCTGATCTGACAAGTTTGATGAGGGTGACAGGCATGAAAATAAATAGTCGCAAGATCACTGTGATAAATGTTAAGGAGAATGCTGGGTATAGTGATGGTACAAAGGAGGAAGTGGTGAATGGATTAACTGGTCAGAGAAGGTTTTATGAAAAGCCTTTGAACTGGGTTTTAGAAAATGGAAAAGAGCTTCTCAGGGAAAAAAGAAAATATCCCAGAACAAGAGCTGTGCAGAGATCTAGAGCTGTGAAATAGCATGTTCCACTTGGGGAAACTGTCGGTTGTCTGGTGTTCTTGGAGGTTAGCCTTCAAATAGGGGTGCTGCAAGAAGGGAGACAGAGGGGGCTGGAGGGACCAGATGATGGAACTTTGGGTTTTATCTTAAAGGCTGAGAATTAGTGAAGGGTTTTGAGAGTAGAGTCATCAGAGTCAGATTTATAAAAATCACCTGAACTATATAGTAATGAGAATGTATTGGATATGGGCAGGCTGATGGCCGGAAAAACAGAGAAGATTATTGTAATATTATAAGCTAGAGATGAAGAGGATAGCAACAGAAGTTCTGGAAGTGGGGTTAAAGAGAAAGAAGATGCACCAAAGATGTTAAGAGATCAAGTGGACATGACTTAGTGACTGATTGGATATTGGGGGTGAAGGCAGGTTTCTGAATAATCTGGTGGGTATTGATGCCATTGATTGTGATGGAGAAATGGAGACTGATATCTTAGGAGGCTTAGGCAGAAAGGCATGATTATGTGGTGTGACGTCAGATGCAGGATACAGATGCCATTTGGACATGTTTGCTTTGTTTTGCAGGCCTGGCAGGAGGCCTTCAGGTCACAGTGCCTGACAAGAAGAGGGTGGCCATGCTCTTCCAGCCCACTGTGCTTCGCTGCCACTTCTCCACGTCCTCCCATCAGCCCGCAGTCGTGCAGTGGAAGTTCAAATCCTACTGCCAGGATCGGATGGGGGAATCCTTGGGCATGTCTTCTCCTCGGGCCCAGTCTCTCAGCAAAAGAAACCTGGAGTGGGACCCTTATTTGGACTGTTTGGACAGCAGGAGGACTGTTCGAGTGGTAGCTTCAAAACAGGGCTCAACCGTCACCCTGGGAGATTTCTACAGGGGTAGAGAGATCACCATTGTTCATGGTAATAATACCTCTGTTTTGAACCTTGGGAGGAGGAAGGGGGATTGTATTTTCTTTCCAGATGCGTGGGGATGGCAGCCTCTCACTATTCGAACCCCTATTTGAACTCACTATTTGAACTTTGATTTTACAGGAAATAGCATCAAGAAACCCAGCATATTGCTTAAAGGGATGGGTCAGGAAGGAAGGGTGAAGGGGTAGTATCTAGAGATCAGAGGTGAGCTTTGGAAATAGTCATTCCCCAGTCTGAACGCTATGCTCAAGAGCTTGTTATCAGAACTGAATTGAAATAGGTTTTAGTAAAGAACTTTTTAAACTCTCTAAAACTTGGCATCAGCCTTATGGTCCTTTCCTAAACTCAGAACAGACTTCCCTAAGAAGTTTCTCTGGTGTGGGAAGGCTGTGTGCCTAAAAGTTACAGAGCCAGGCAGATGCCCTGGCCCAAACCCCGTGTGGTTTTTTATGCCACCTTTTATCCTGTTCCCTAAAGCTTTGGACTTTTCTGAAGAGAGGTCCTCAGAGTCATATATGGCCTACTTGATATTTTGAATTTTGAAGAACTCCTGTGAAGTCAACACATTTCCAGCACTTCAGGTCATTCTGGAATTTATCTGGCTCTCAGGGGCCTGTGAGACCTGGGTGACAGCCCCCTTCTACCTTCTACCCCTGAAAGTGACCCTAACCAGTTTCCATCACACTCTAATCTCTCACCTTGAGGATGTTCATTTTCATTATTTATTCTGTCAGATGTGTGTTTTAAAGAAAGCAAACATCTTGTCAGTTATCATCCAGGTAAAGAAATAGAACCTGCAGACACCACAGAGTCTCCCTCCCTCCTCCACTCATCAGTATTTTCCTTTGAGAGGACATTTTTGGGACTGGGTCTTTGTGTGATAACAGATGCGGATCTTCAAATTGGAAAGCTTATGTGGGGAGACAGCGGACTCTACTACTGCATCATCACCACCCCGGATGATCTGGAGGGGAAAAACGAGGACTCGGTGGAGCTGCTGGTGCTGGGTAAGTGCCCACCTGTGCCAGTCTCCTTTCAGGCCTCCAGCCCAGGTGCCCTCCTCCCTGCGAGTGTCCGCAGGTTGCACTCACAGCCTTTGTCTTTTGTGCACACACAAATCTGTTTTCAAATGTGCCTATTTGTATGCAAGATATTTATTATATCGTGTTTCTTAGAGGCTCAGGCTCCCTTTCAACATTGTTTTGAATGTTTCTTCTGCTTTCTTAGCATATTTTTTTCTTCCCTGCCACTTGCAAGTTTAACCCTAATTTCTCTTGCTCTTTTTCTTTACTTACCTTTTTATATGCTAATTGTTGAAGACAATGCCAGGGGGTTTGGAAGCCCAGTAGAGACTACTAAGAGATAATTCACTGGTGTATCAGGATCTCCTGAGAGACCAGGAATTTTTTCCCATTCCGTTGTCTCCACTTAAGACGCTCAGAAGGAAAGATGGCTGGAAACTGGAGAGTTTAATAATGAAAGAGTCCAGTGAAAAAAAGCTGTGGGGAGGGTATGCTAGTTTTTAATTGGAAAGAGTATTTCTGGAAACCTAAAAGTGTGCGATTCATTCTCAAAGCAAATTACCTAATCCTCATTAATATTAATTTCTTCATAAATGTAAACTCATTGCTTTTTGGCTACTTTTCAAACTCTTGTGGATTGGGGGAATGTCAGTGGGAAATGACCTCCTTGGATGAAACTGAAAATTGGGCAAATATATCGTGTTCTATAAATGTTGGTTGAACAGGAAAATCAGAATAAAGCATGCAGAAATTAAGAAACTACGTTCATTTGAGGATAAAAAGGTAAGCCCTTGAAACCATTTTTCAAAAGGAAAATTTTTTTTTTTTTGGTGCATCTTAAGAAACCAGGTAATAACAATTTGGGGGACTATTTAAGGGTACTTTCTTTAAAGGCAAATGAGGTTGAGGTTAAATTTTACCCTCTGTGGGAAAAACAATGCACAGAGTAAAAGAGCTATTTAGGATTTTTAGTTTTACTTTATCACAGCAGTGTGACTTTGGCAAATCAGCTGGTCTGCTGCCTTAATTTTATAGTTTGCAAAATGGATTACGGTATAATTATTTGTTAATAAATAACCCTTATAGAGGACTGACTTAATTCAAATGCATATTTCTTGAGTCCAGTATATAAAGCATAACTGAAAGCGGGTGGGGGATGGACACAGGGTGTCCAGTCCCTTCATGGTCGCCAACTGGAACAGGCATAAGGGGCACAGGGTGTCTAGTCCTGCCGCAGTCACCAACTGAAACGAGCGGACAGGGGACAACTGCCCAGGTTCTGAGGCAAGAGCCACCAAAAAGCCCCAAAAGGCCAAAAACAAAGGACAGCGCCAGATGAGAGGACAGGTCACTGTCTGTGGGTTCTCACCCGTGTGCACAAATGCAAGAGACTTCAGGCTACAAGAACAACAAACATGGGGTTTATTTTACAAACGGGGAAACAGAGCGCTCACTGCATCCTTAAGTGGCAGCCACCTCACCCAGAGCGCATCAGGGATGGTAGCTCCTTGGGAGGTGCTGGGTTAGACCAACAAACAGGTCTCTGAGACACCAGGCCCAGGGCCTCTGGGGCTCCTTTCAGGCTACGTCAGGGACCGGACCGGAGGCCCAGTCTCTGCAGAGTTCTTCAGCTTCTCTTCCTGCTCCGAGGGTGGCTGCTGGCAGCCTCTTTTCTTCTATCTTCCTTGGAGGCGAGGAATGGACTTCTTTCTTCTCTCTTTGGAGTCTGGAACCATCGTCTTTCTTCTCTTGGGAGCTGGTGTTGTCGTATTCTCCTGTTCTCTTCAGGGCCTCCTTCTTTCTCTGGGGGTGGCATCCTCTTTTTTTTTCCCCTTCTTTTTCCCTCTTCCCCCCTAGTCCATCCGATCCTGGCTTATATTCTCGTTCAGGGTAGCATCCACAAGTCTGATTGGACCATTTTTCAATCCTGGAGCTGACTGGACCTACCCATCAGCTCCTAGCATCTGATTGGTCCATTCAAAACGGCAGTTACTGGGCAGGAGCAACTGCCACAACTGCTCTTGGAGCAGCAGGGTAAAAGGCACCACCACTCCTGCCGGCTTCCACTACTAAGGCAGCTTGGTTCCGGTAACATAACTGCCTGTGATTTACAAAAGAATGGGAAATATGACAGACACCCAAAAGGAAATAAAGTAAAATATTAGTGTTGACATTGTAAAAGAATACAGGGGAATCAGATTTGAGATGTGCTCAATCAACTCTATAAATCAGAAGGGAATAAAAAGATAAATTCCTGCCTAATCACACAGCTCTAAGGGCCAAGTTCGAAGGACCAAGTGACGCAGTGAACCTGCAATTAGCAAATTGCAAGCACTTGTTTGGCCAGTGCAGCCATTTGTAGGGAAGTGGGGGCCTGTGTAGGCAAAGGAGGCCAGGTAAAAACCACTTTAAGTAATTGGCCCCACTTCTGCAGATGTGGGGAAATGAATAGAGTGAAAGTCTGGTTTTTCCATCATGTGCCAAAGTGTCACAAGTGTATTCCTGTGGATCAAAACATACAGAAAATCTGGGTGAAGATGCACTTGTCCAAACTAAAGGATTAGGGGTAAAAAGAGGTGGGGGAAAGGAAGTCCCAAATAGAGATGGGCTGTACTGTGGGGCGGAAAGGTGAAGGACAGAAATCGGTGTTACTCTGAAAAGAATCATAAAGGAAAACTGGGGAAGCTGCAGGTGAGCTCAGCACAGTAGGAGAAACATATCTGAGATGAACAGATGTATGCTAGGGTTCTCAGGGTGGAGAAACATCTGCAGTGCTTCACATTAATTAGAAATGTTCAAAGCATAATAAATCTGCCATGTAAACTTTGTAGGGTAATATTAATTGTGTTAGTTCTTTAAAGGCTTGAAATCTCCAAGAATTTTCTGGGTACGTAAAGTATTGTATTTTCTTTCCAAATGTAAAATTCTGATTCTTCTTTGTCTTGACACCCCTTTATAACAATAGAAATTTTCAAAATACCACCACATTTTTAAAAATCCTAATTGTCTGGTTGTTATATCCTGCAGGCCTGTATGTTAGGTATTATTTTTATGTGAGAGCAGGAGAGCAACCTCATTTCCAAGGTCAACCTCAAGGAGACAGACCTCAATGGGAATGTAGCTGGGCGCACCATTTAGTCACAGCTACCGCAAACCACTGATTCAGTCGTTACATTTTATACAAAGAATGCTTGGAACTGGGAAGGTTTGGTCTAGTGAGAAAGGTTTAGAATATATGAAGGGCACATGGAAAGAGAGGGTCTCGGATATCTGAAGTGAAATTAGATAGAAGAGGGATCAGAAACAAACTATATAGTATGGTAAAACTAGAAACAGCAGTGACAGTTATAAGGGAAGGGAGTCTACCTCACTATAAAGCAAGAACTGTTCATCAAAAGATGGAATAAGCCCTTCCCAGGAGTAGAGATTTGTATGTCCTCAAAAGGATAGAAAATTCATTATAAGTTAACTGCACTAGGATTCATGCATAGGAAAATGTGTTTAAGTTACTTCTGAGCTGTATTTCAATTCTAAAGTCCCTGGATTAAAAGATAGATGAACATGATAAAGATAGCTACCTTGCAAAAATGAAGAAATGACCTCCCAGGAATTCAGTCCTTACAGGAAGGAAAGGGTTACAGGTTAGTTATAAGAGCATAAGGGTGGTGCCAGAGGGAGCAAATGGTGGTCTTTTGCATGAGGTCAGGGTTAAAAGGACTGATCCCACCAGAATGAGATGAAACCATCGATGGGGCTTAGAGAGTTCAAAACTTTAGCTGTTGTGGGAGATGATCACAAAACTCATCAGAAAACTGGTGGTAATTTGACATGATCGCTTAGTAAGGAAAGATGAGTTAAAGGGAAAATTAGAGAGGAAGTTAAGAAGAATTTATTTTCTCATTGTACTCACCAAGGTGACAATAGAAAAGTTGATGGAGCAAGATTGTGAAGACTGGAACAAGATTGTAAAGCCTAGGAAATTTGAAGACTTTGGGAAGCCAATGAAGAAAGCTTAACAGAGAGAGGAATAAAAGTGAGGTCTCAGGGGCAGAACAATAATTAGCAGCAGGACAGACAGTACTTTAGAGGGGAGGGGTTGTTGTGTCAGGCAATCCCACACGGGAGTCGCGTACATAGTGCAGGCTGCTACTGAAGAGCAAGATCCTGGCCTTTTTATTGATAGAATAATCATACAGCATCAGTTATAGGGGACAAGGACAAGGAGGAAAAAATAGGTGAAACTAAAGAATGTCATCTAGGGCTTTGGGGGAACATGAGTCTGCTGACCAGAAAATTTTTATCTGCTTTACGACCAAGTGCTGTAATCGAAACCATGCCTCAGACCCCCGGCCATGATGCATAGCCTTCCCAGAGCATATCCCAGGTTCATACCAAGCTGGTTGATATGAAAGGCACCTTGTAAGGTTTTGCTATGACTGATTGACCAGGCAGTTCTGACCTCTGTATAGGAGGAATGCAGAGCTGCAGGTAACGATAATAGTGGCCGAACAGGCTGCTTTAGTCTAGTAGACCCGCAAGTGGTGGAACAGTGGGGTCGCTTATGCAGCAGAGTGGGAGGGAATGAGGTTCTGGATCAGACCAGTGAGTTGAGTAGAGACAGCATGGCAACATTTCTGAGATGGGAGTGATGGAGCTGGGTGACGGATGTATAAAAGGAAATGTGAGTGAGGGGGATGAGTGCAAAAGGATCATGATTTCTAAGCATCTATAGTTGACACAAGGTGGAGAACAGGTTGGGGACAGGAAATGAGTTTGGTTTTTGATGTGATGAATGTGAGATGCTTGTGGCGCACAAGGAGGAGAGGTATAGCTGAAACTCAGTGGAGAAATCAGGGTTAGAGATAACAGACTTGAAAAGTCATGAGTGATAATAGACTTGAAAAGTCAACTAGTCAGTACAATAGCTGAGTCACCCAGGAAGGTTATATAAAATGAAGAGGGCCAAGGACAGAATCTCTCAGTCTGATATTCTAGTTTGACTTCATTGAGAGGTGGCACTGGCACTGCTTATCTCAATTTCTCATACAATACTGGGCATCCTCAATAGCACTGAACTCCACATAGGCAAGAACCAATTCTCATTCATCTTTATATCTGCAATGCCTGGTACAGTAGCTAGAATAAGGACATTTGAGTGAATGTTTCAAATGATAAATGGGCAGAATCTGTAACTAATACTTTGTGACTCTTAAATTTTGTCAGTGCTGAGTAAATATTTGATTTACAGAGTATTGATAACAATAAATGTCTACAGTCTCAAGTAAGAGAACATGGTTTAATCTCATTGGTCATAATTCTTTATCTGGTTATTTTAACTATTACTGGCAAAAGATCCTTAGGGACTGTGCCTGAAAGCAACAGAAACAGACTCTGGCTAACATAAATAGGAAAGAAATTCATTGGAAGGTTATAAAAATTGAAAGGAAGACTGGAAAATCAATTGCGAGGAAGGGATAGTGTATTAGGGTGATACTTGTTAGCTTCTGTAAAAGCAATCCCCAAATCTCTGTGACTCGCCACAACAGAAGTTTATTACTTCATCTTGTCGTTGTCAGCTGTGCATTAGGAGTCTCACTGGGTAGCCCCCTTCCAATTGTGGCATGGGGCCTAGTTTCTCCATTGTTTGACTTTACTGTATTGGAGACCTTTGCTCCCAGGTGTACATAGAGAGTGAGGAAGGTAATATGGAACTTTGTAGGGGACAGGTCTTGCGGTAACATAGAGTATATCAACTGTTCTTTTGTATATCGCCAGGAAGAAAGTAAAAATGGTTTGGTGAATACAGCACAGTAAGTGCCCTGCCAGAGATGCTCTAGGGTCTATTAGAAGAATTAATGACTTCCGTATATTCATTTATTGCACCTCCCACTTTTAGTTAGTTAATGGACATTTGGTCTAATCCAAAGTGACCATTGAGACATTTGGTCCACAGCAAAAAGTCTTTGATAATAATAGACAATATCTTTAGGACTCTATAGCCAGAAAAAAAATCAACTGTTTTTGTTGTTGCTTTTTGGTTTGTTTGTTTTTTTCCAACTGTTGTTTTCATCTCTCCTGTTCTTGTACTTTCCACGTAAAAATCAGACTCAGGAGAGGAATCCAGTTTGCCCAGTTTGAACAGGTACTCCCCACTTAGCCTTGGGAGACCAAAGGCTCTTGGTGGCTAGTCCATCAAGATATAGAGAAGGATTAATTCCCTTGGATCTGAGATGTTCAAAAAGCAATAAATGTCTACCATAGTGTCACACTACATTACCATATCTATAACTCATTAATATAGACCTATAATAATTTGTAGCTTACAAACTTATTCCATAGTAACCTGTTAAGATAGGAGAGATGGCATTACATTCCTAATGAGCAAATTAATATTGAGGGTTTTTTTCTCTGTAAAAAATTTGCATTGAGGATCAAACCCAAGTGTTTTGATTTCTACCCTCATATCTTTCATTGACCCTGCATCACTTGTCTATATTAAGAAGCCACGGAATGTACCCCCGCATAAGCAGTACTATTGAAAATGTGGCTGCTGCTCGAGGCCGTGGGTAATGATTTTTACTTGTCCTAGATTTGCCTTATCATTTCACTGTATTTGTAGTGAAATTGCCTATAACCATTGACCCAGCCTGCACAGTTGACATGGGCATAGTTGTTCTAGTCTTGATTGCCCATCTCATGAGCATGACCCATCCCTCCCCGCCACCCACCTACATCTGAACCATTTAGAAATCACTGTGACTGCTGCTTGCAAAGGTTTCCAAAATATACAAAGATATGTGATTCACAGAAATGGAAGGACAAGCACTGATTCAATATTAAACACAAAAACTATACTGAATACTCTTTCATCTCATTTTGATGATTCAGAAGATAAAGTCATTCTGAAGTTGGAAATGCACAGTGTTTGGGGTGCTTTGACACTACAGTGACAGGTATCTTAGAAATATTTAGACAGACATTTGGGATCGTAGGGCCCTACCAGCAGACGATCACAGAAGGTGGGAGTGTCCAGAAATCTGCCACCCTGAGAGTAGACACTGGTCTAGGATCAGTGGCAAGGACAGGCTGTTTATAACCTGGAACCGTGCCACTGTTTGGATTGAAATATAGTTCCCTCGGACTGCTCCAGCTGGCAGGAAAGGGACTTCACCGTTCAGGAAGACTCAAGTTGGGAAGTTATCATTTTAAGATCTAAAAGCAGCTTGCCTTGGTCTTACTTGTTTCTGTGCACAACATGAGAGGCTGACCCCTTCTTCTTTACTTTATGTCCCAAGGAGATTGTTTTTTAATGGACTTCAGGTAGGAAAAGGAGGGAAATGGCCCAGGGGAAATACACCTGCCTCTGGACTGAGAATAGAATAAGAGAACATGTGCCAAGGCGTGTTTAGATTAAAGCTAAGGAAGACTTCCCCAATGGTAAATAAAAGTTTCTGGAATTTTTTAGTTGGTGTAAGGAAATCACAGCAATGCCATTTCTCCTGAGCTTTCAACATGGAACAGGTTCTTTTCTCTAGGACCTTAGGATGAACAAGATGGCTTTCAGAGTCCTTTCTATGATTTGACTTTATTTAAAAGACCCAAAGATTGCAGAAGTATTTCTTTATATAGGGTGATGTCTCAAATACTAAAGTTTTGTTTTAATATTCTCTCTGCTTCAGAAAATTGAAGCATGCTTACTAAAAAAGTTTCAAACAAAGCAGAGGAATACAAAAGGAGAAAGTATCTCCTAAAAGCTCACCATCCAGGGAAAATTATGGTAATCTTTTGAATACAAGTTTTGAATTATTTTTACTGCAAGGGGGAGAGACTCAAACTGGTTTAGGAGAACTATTTGGTTTAGGTAGCCAGAAAGTTCAGGGTATTAGTATTCCTAGCTTCAAGCCTGGCCAATTCCTGTGTTTAAATTGTTTTGAAGAATCTGTATTTTCTCTGTGCTAGCTTCTTCTCAGGCAGACTTTTTCTACTTGGGGCCCCCCTGAGATAGCCTTAGGAGGTCTAGGCTTCCATGGTCTGTGGCACCTTCCATCTGCATAGTTTGCAACAAAAGTCCTTTGTTGTGGGGTATGCTGTGTATTGGAGCCTAGTACAGGAGGCATAGTACAGTTGACCTAGAATAACACAGGCTTAAACTGCATCAGCCCACTGACTCATGAATTCTTTTCAATAAATATACTTGGCCCTCCATATCCCTAGGTTCCAAATTCATAGATTCAAACTAGAGTTGGTTGGTTGGTTGGTTGGTTGATTGGTTGGTTGAATTGGAAGATGTGTAACTGAGGATACAGAGGACCTACTACTGGGGACGCAGGCATCCAGGGGGTTGGGTATCTGCAAAGGGGGTGTGTGTCTTGAAACCAACCCCAGGGACAAGTGTCCCCCAAAAGCTGTACATGGAATTTCAACTTGGGGGGAGGGGTGTCAGCAACACTGACCCCAGCATTATTCAAGTCAACTGTATACTGCTAACCCCAACTGAACAATAGTGAAGGGAAAAGGAGTAGCCTCCTAATGGGAAATTAGACAGTTGTTTCCAAATGAAGAAAAGAATACCAGGCAGGCAAAACCAAACACTATTAATCTTTTATGGAATTCATCAATTTCTGCTGTTTTTAATAGAACATATGTAATGCTATTCTAAGCCAAAAATAGGATCTCTCCCAGCAGGTCCTTGTGAGTAGATGCTAACGGGGATTGATTCTTCCCTGTGAAGGTAATACCACAGAATTACCTTTGTTTTCCTGCCATGCTTCTTTTTTTTTCCTTCTGTCTCCTCCTGTGATTTACTCAGTACAGTGTATATTACCTAGTCAAGAGGTGAAGGCACAGGCGTGCATGCATTTTTGTATTTTAATCAAGCTATTTACAATACTGTGCCCGAAAATGTTATTCTGGTCTCAAATTTACCTTTCTGCCCACTATTATTAAAAAGCCATTAAGAGTGAAAATAAGAAATCAGGGAAATCTTGGGAAAGGACATCTCAGAACTTGCAACTGACTTCAGGAGTCTGTGATGGGAGCGTGTTTCTAAGGCTGGGCAGAAATGCTCTAGCACCCACACTCCCACATCTCACCCACATGTCAGCGCCGCCTCAATTGGAATCCAGTCACTCCCCCACCCTCAAGACTTTACAGTTGAGAAAGGCTACTTGTTGCCAAGGCTCCCATCCCCCTCATCTTCCTCCTTGCTAGCCCTAGCGGTGCTGCTAACCAAGGAGATTTGCCGATTTAGAAAGGGCTTCAGCTCAGAGAGTTCCCATGGCAACAGCCTCCTTGGAGGTCTTTGTTTCCTGCTAAAACTTTGATCTCCAAGAGTGGTTGCTGCTGTTTCTCTCGAAGATTTACAAACAGTGGAAAAGGGGGAAAGACTTGGGAGAGAAGAAAGAAAAAGTTTACTCCTGGTGAAAGGAGAGAAGGGATTAATTACAGAGCCTCACTCTAGCCATAAATCTGGGGTTTACTGTTGGAACATTGGATTTGTTCTGTGCCCACATTTTCATCTGTAGATTCAATTTTGCTTTAGATATGTTGCCCACATGAAAGACTTCAAGTGTTGATTCTTCTGGGAGAACAGAATCCACCTTTCTATCTTCACTAGACACTTGTACCTTCAAATTTCTAGAAGAGCCAAGATAACCACGAAAGATCCCATGGAGAGACAGAAAACTAATGAGGAGTGAGCTTTTTAGATCTCAGTTCACTGTTTTCATCCCAGACCTCTCCTGTTCCCGCCCTGCTCTGCCCTGAATATACCAAGATTCCTCTGGTCTTGGGTTAGAGACAGGAGAAAATGTGTCAAAGAGATGGAGAAGGAAGAGCCAGAAAAGTTAGGGAGGCATCACCTAGAACCTGATTCCAGTTAATGACTGTCAATAGCAAAGGTTCATACTCCTTGAGGAGTGGGGAGTGTGTGTGTGTTTTTCCCAAAGATGTGAGATCATGTCTTTTACTCTTTGTGAGAAGCTACTATGGCCTTTGAACCTCTCTCCTGCTTAATCATAACCTTTCTCTTTGATAAGCACCAGAGTCAGTTTGCTTAAAGTGTGATTTATATTTAAATGTAACTAGTGGTTTCGTATACTATTCAGTTGTCGGAAAAGTCATGACGCATTTTTGCTTGAAAAACAAAAAATACGACAACAAATACATCTCTGACTCAGTAAGGATACAAAATAAATGACACTCCTTTGTCCCTATAGCCACTGTCTTTTGGTGAAGGTAAAAATATGATTTCTGGGGACTCCTCTGGTGGCGCAATGGGTTAAGCGGCGCACTGTGAAGTTGTCAACAGCTGTAGCGTGAGTTTGATGCTGGGGCCGTGGAGATTCCCACATGGTGCGGCAGACCTCTCCTGCCTTGCCCACCTATTCTGCTCCCCAGTCTGTCTCTGGTGAACCCTCTCACCACCCCACACCTCTGGCCTGCACCCCAGTTTGTATGCATAAATAAAAATAAATCTTTAAAAAAATTGATTTCTGAAGGAATTAGAGAACAATGCAAAGAAAGATTAAACCTATTTAATTTTAAATATCTAGGCAGTGATTCACAAGAAGGGACAATTTTGCACCCCCACCTCCCCCCCAAGTCGTTTGGCAATGTCTGGAGACATTTTTGTTGTCACAGTTTCTGGGGTGTTATGGCATCTAGTGGGTAAAGGCCAAGGAGGCTGCTAAGCACCCTACAATGTACAGGACAGCTTTCCTACCCTTGACAAAAAAAATCACATAGTCCCAAATGCCAGTAATGCCAAGGTTACAAACCCCGCTTTTGATCAAAGGTCTGTCTGGATCCTGGGTAAAGTTCTACTGTGAAGAGCATGAGCTTTGGAGTCACACATTCCTGGACTCTATCTTGAACGAGTCAATATGATGAGCATTAGTTCTTTATCTTTAAAATTGGAGAAGTAATAAAAGTTACACAATAGACTAGAAGCATCTATTGTGAGGATTAAATGGCACGTAACAATGAGAACTCAGTAAATGTTAGTTCCCTTCTCCCACCCCTTCCCATCCCCCATATCTCATCACCAGTGTATGTTTAACATAACCTGAGGGAACCCAATGCAGGGAATTAAGCCTTCCAGAATTCCTGCTGGAGAGCTTATTTCTTTTAGCCCACACTCCAGAGGATTTTGTGAACCATCTGGGAAAGGGAAACCCTATTTCCAACAGATTCATGTTTTCTCAATGAGATCTGTGCAGTGGCCTGCCAGTGATGACCCTCATTAGCCCTTGGGAATCTTCCTCTTAGAGCATTTCGGAACAGTCTCTCCAGCATGCTATCTTTTGGTTGCTTTTGGATGCCCCACTTCTCAGTAAATGGCCCTTAATTAACTACAGAGTGGTTGTTGCCTATTCTAAAT
This sequence comes from Scalopus aquaticus, assembly GCA_004024925.1. Taxonomy (NCBI): domain Eukaryota; kingdom Metazoa; phylum Chordata; class Mammalia; order Eulipotyphla; family Talpidae; genus Scalopus; species Scalopus aquaticus. The sequence continues at coordinate 15,947 of PVIJ01000034.1, read as the reverse complement.
ACTAGAATTAGGTAGCAGGCCATCTAAGTCTGGAGAGGTTTGGAGAATACCTAAGACTTGCGTTAGGATTGGTGGCCCTGGGAATACTTTAGATGGCACGACTTTGTAACTTATCATCCAAACTAGGATACTCTTGAGAGTAAAAAAATGAGACTATTAATAATTTATGTCCAGACAATGGGCATGAAGTGGAACTGTCTAGATGGCCACAGAAGGCTCTCCTCTTGATTGAAGAACCAGAGGACCTCAGGGCAAATCACCTGCTAAACCCTTGATGCTTGCTGTCATTTTATTCCTGGGGCCTGGGATGTGCACATTTCTGACCATTTACTGAAACCACGCCAAGAGACTCAACACGGAGATGGTGGTTTGCAGTAATAACTGTTCACTGAAAACTTGGCACTAAGATTTCTGAAGGGTGAAGGACTTGGGTTGTTAGGAGAACAAAAGACCTACCAAGCTTGAAAGAACTGGCTCCCCATCCCTAATCCCCAGGCCCCCAGTCCTGAGTTGTGACTGCCCCCTCCCCCGCAGCCTTTATCCTGCCTGTTTCACTATTTTTGCTGCACTTGTTGCTCATCGCTGTGGGAGGAAACCCGGCTTCAATTAGTGTGCATTCCCAAAGCCTGCGGTTGCCGTGGTTACGAGGGCGACAGCGACCAGCAGCCAGGGGCAGCCGCCAGCTCCATTGTCGTTGGTGGGCCCGGCTGAGCGTAAGGGGGGGGAATGCGCCTTGGAAGGGGAGGGAACGAGAAATGGCCTCAGCCCTGGAAAGAAAGAATGGCAGCCCTTGAAAACTGGTCAGGGACAGTCGTTCCATTTTTCTCTAAAGCCAGCTGCCGCTATTCAAGTGTGCAGGCTTGGCGTTCACACGGGGCAGTGTCTCCAGTTTGGGGCTGGAAAATGCTCTGTGGTCCAAGACCCTCACAGTGAGAGGGGGACCACCAGCCACGGAGGACTGCTGGGCAGAAATTCTGATAGTTCAAGATCTACCAAGCTTTGTGCCCCTCCAGTCTGCCTTGGATCATTGGGGCTATTTTAGTTAAAAGCAGCCATTCTTGATTTCTTTCTGTCTTTGTATCTTGATACCTGTGCCAGTCTGGTGAATGGAGCGCAGTGAATCACACCCGGCACCCAGAAACTCAATTTCCTCCTTCCATTAAATTGCGCCCTTCCCCACGTCATTTTGACATCAAATCTAGCTGTCTTCTGCATTTCATCTCCAACCAAGCCAAGCATGTTTTACACTGAGAATCTTTTGCATACCTTCATCCTCCAGGGCCAGAGGGTTGGCTCATTATAGCGTTTTGTGAAGGCAGAATACCTTGCCATCATTTTAATTATTGTTTATTCGTTTGTAGCCGCATGGTGAATGCCTTTTAATTAGACCACACTGTGTTAGGATGTATTCAATAATCATTTTCTGGTTGCAACTTTAAAAGGTGCTAGAATTTTTAACACTTTTCAATATTTCCCTCATCCCTAAATTAATTATATAAGTAGAGCAATAATGTCACAAATACAAACAAACTTCAGGGTCACTCACTGCTAGCAGACTAGAAGTGTTGCTGCACATTTCTAAATTAAGGCTAAACAAATCTTAAAAGGGAAGGAGACTTGGGGGGAAATACTGGAATCTGGGTGAGTAGGTCCAGACTTTACTCTTGATTCAATTATTAGTCAGCTCTGTGACTTTGGATGAGATTTTAATCTCTTTGAGCCTCAAGTTCCTGAAAAAATGGGGTAGGTGGTGAATTAGATCATCTCTGCGATCCTTTCTGACTTAACATCTGATTGTAGAATCCTGTGGGAATGGAAGTTCACTGCCATTGGCCAAGCTTAGATAATCACAGCCCAAAAGCACAGAGCATTTATTGATAGTTAATGACAGATGATCCAATATTAGTAATTTTATGAAGAAAATTCACTGTTGGAATTATTTACTATATTTAAAGTAAGCTAAAATGTAAATAATACAAGAAAGAAAAAGGACAAACATGAAATGCTTATAAATACATAGCTTATAAATATATATAAAAGGGAAGCTATCTCCACATTTGTGATGAATAATCATAAACTATAGACATTGAATGCATGGTTGCCATGGGAATACAGAATAAAAACTGGAATGTGTATGCCCTTGGGAAATTTCCCATCTACTTGGGATTCCAAATAGCCATAGAAACAACTTCATACTTAACGGGGCCAGAGAAAGGCATCTGCTCTCCTCAAAGACTTAGGAGAGAAACATTTAGGAAGTTTAGGAGCTGAGAGAACAGGGGGGTGGATACATCCTTAAAAATGGATCTAGGGCATTTCAGGAAAACTTGGAAGTGAGATGGAGCCAGATGTGCATTAAACAGAAGAAAAAAGGGAACCTCAGGGAGCTGAGAAAGAAAGCATCCTTGATTGTCCCTCCCAGAAGGCTCATTTGTACAGTATATCATCACACCCTGGGAGGACTCCAAGTTGATAAGTTCAAAGAAGTGGAAATAATTATACAGTCAGCAGTGTGAAATCATAAGGACCAAGGAAGTATGTTATTCCTCCTTTTCACAAGTTCCAATGCAGTGAATATGTCTGTTGTCATCAAGTAGTTGAGTAGCAGGATCTGGAAATAAGTTTGTCCTCAGTCCAGAACTTCTGTACCTTCCATTGCACTTTGAAGACATGGATTAGTAATCAGAGCTTGGATTTAAGTTTAAGAGTGGAAACACACCAATATTTTTGGCTAAAATATTGTATCTCTGAAATGGCTTCCTTCAAAATACGCTAGCATGGTGGTTTCCAATTTGTTGGGATGTGGAGTGGGGCGGTACATCAATCCCCCTAGGTGGCATGGTGACATACTGGGATGTTCCAGTGACTACAGGTTGCTCCTGCTATTGAGCCCTGACTGGGGTTTCTAAATATCCCCCACTACACAGAATCATGCTGAATGAATGACTGATTCCTCTGTTTTCTTAAAAGCCTATTTCCATCTGGGATGGGCAGAAGTCACTAGAAAAAGCAGTGCATCAGAAGTCTAGCCAGAAGCCCAGCAATCCAAACAATGGGGGGATTTGCTCCAGGAAACACTGCAAGGTGCTGCCAGGGAAGTCAAGCACAGAGCAGTCCCTGCCCTGGGGAGGTTTGTAACCTGCTTTTGAGCAATTATAAAGGAATCTTTGCAGACTGGAGCAAAGTGATTTGGTGAAAGTGTGTAGTGGTCCTCCAGAGCACAGAGGAGGACACTTGTTCTCAGTGAGCATTCTTACAGGACTCTGTCAACATCTTGCAGTCTTGTGGGCTATGTGTGGTAAGGATCTGAACAAAACAGGAGACTGAAAAGTGACTTAGCTGGTTATCTTAGTAAAGGAAGTAAGTAAATCCTGTCACGAAGGGCCTGGTCTACCAAGAAAAAAAAGTGTCAGAGCCTTCGGGAATGTTGCTGGGACATGGTTTGTTGTGAAACAGCAAGGATAATGCCTGGAATAAGAGCAAAGTGGGAGTCCAGACAAGGACTTTGTCTCTGGGGAAGGATTCCAGTACCACGTGGAACATGATGTCAAACAACAAAAAAGCTAATGCAATGCCAAAAATACTGGATTTGGCAGGAAGAAAGGCCTTGACCTTTGTAAGTCTTGTGAAACAGAAGCACATAGCTCAAACTGAGTTCTTAGGCTTTTGGACAAGCTGCATGGGCTGTGTGCCCCTCAAGTGTTGGAATCATGTCCTGCCCTCTCTCTGGCACCACCAGGCACAGTGTATGTTTCTTTTTTGATTGAACGAATGAATGAGTGAATTGGAGACATTCCACAAGTGAGCTTGTTCTCAAGAGTATGTACTGAGTTTGGCTGGGGATAACTTCAAGGTGGCAATGGCTGCAAACAGCTGAAACAGGAAATGAGATAGGCCCAATCTGCAAGTTATTTTATTTGGAATGCATTTTTCTATCCTGATCATTCAACCCAAAATATTTGAATTTGTTCGACTAGGGAGTACTTGACAGTTTGGTATGAAAATGACACGTTTGTGTGTGTGTGTGTGTGTGTGTGTGTGTGTGTGTGTGTGTGTGTGAAAAGTATTAGTATGCCCAATTTGTTTGGCCTATTCATGTGGAAATTTCTTTAAAGTAATGGATTCTGCAAGGTTTGGGGAAAACTGTTTGAGTGCTTACATGAAAACTGTGTTTTCTACTGATAGCTTGAGCTGGGGTTTGAAAAGAATAAATGTGGCCTTCTATTTGCAGGGTCTGCTTTCCATCCCTTTCTCAGACATTAAAGTGACTTGTAATTGCTACTCTTAAACTGAATCCTGGAAGAATGATGGTGATTCACAAGTGTTGGTAAAGCGCTGCTGAAATCTAGAAAGTGTTTATTGCAATTGTTCGGACTCTCTAAGAGCAGACTTTCATAGGACATGAAAGAATAGAACAGGAAGAAAAGATCGAGCCTTTCCAACTGGCAGTAGCATTTCTTAGGAATTGTTGAGCAAGAAGCTGGAAGCAAGGTGATGTTTAGATATATAGGATACCAGCTTAAATCCACTTTTTTTTTTTTTAAATACACTGCTGAGGGGAGCAGCGGGCGAGGCAGGAGAGGTCTGCCGTGCCATGCGGGACTCTCCCGGCCTGGCGTTGAACTTGCGTTGCCCCTGCAGACAGCTCCACAGTGCAGCGCTTTACTGCTGCGCCACCAGGGAGGCCCCTAAATCCACTTTTTAAACTGCCTTGAACCTCAATAAAATATGTTGTGGGGTAAAAGTTAGAGAGCTCTGCATGCTCTCTAATAGTGGTATTAACTGCTCCCCCACCAAACTCCTCCTGTGTACTAAATTCTGAACACATTTAGTTTCACCCACTTTACTGAAAGAGTCTGTCACCCACAACACCCTGGGGCTAACACTCCACAGGTGCATTGTGGGAAACCTTCGCCTTCTGAAGCATCAACTATTGGCGGTTGCTTCGGGGAGACAAGAAGCTCTATGTATGTCTTTCTGTTGGAGTGACAAGCTTTGTGAATCTCCTCTCCGTATTGCTGGTACCACCCTCTCCTTATTTTAAAATTTTCAGTTATGTATGTAAAAAATTTAAAGTATGTTCTTGTTCTTCCATGTTCTTCCATGAGCTCTCCCCAGAAATAATAAGGGCCAACAATTGGATGTGTTATACTGTTGCTTTTAGATTTTAATCTGAACACAGGTGCATAGAACTTACCTTCACTAGTAGTCTGTGTGTAAAGCAGTGTCAGAACACCACCATGGCATTCGAAACAGCCTAGGGGCAAGTCTGGTGTCTGTGTTTTATCCACCCATAAATATGTCTGTGTGTGGATACCCTTCTGCAGTTGCCAGTGCATCATCTCTGGGCTCTATCCAGCTCATAGATGTATTTTATATGGCTTGCCCAGAGCTTAAAAAAAAAAAAACTAATCTATGAATTGATTACCAATTGAAAATCAAGATGTTTCACAAATGGACATAGGAGGACCAGCAACCCGGAAGACATACACCTGTGGGGTACCTCTTGGCTGGAGGAGAATGGTCACAGCCCCTATAGACATGTAACTGCAGTCTGCTACATCTCCGTTGTTCCTGTTGTATTAGTTTTGGTCAACTATACTTATTTGTGTCACCTGCTGGTTCCTATAGATATTTGCGCTTGCAACTCTACTTTCTCAGTATCAGATTTGAGACCTACAAATGTTATAGAGAGATTGACTTTGTAATTAATTGTCCAAACTAGCATACTTTGAGAGTTAAAAAAAAATATGCTCTTCATAATTGTACCATGGGAGTAGACATAAACCAGGACTGTCCCAGACAAACCAAAATATATGGTCTCCCTATTTATCGACCACTTCAATTGACTAAGGAGAAAATTGAGACCTAGAAGGAGCAAATAATGTCATATAGTAATCACCAAGTAAACCAGTGGCCAAGCTGCCCTAAATACCCTGACTCCCTGTCCACCATTTCTCCAAAATAACATGCTCAGTGTGACATGTATAAGCACCAGATCTTCCTTGAATGGGTGGACTTTTTTAAAAGTTAATAGTTATCCCAGAAGAAATTTCCTGGGAAAATGTACAAATCAGTAGCATATATCAATAACATTTATATTATGAGTATAATTAATGACTTGGGGGGTTGGCACATCTAGAAATGTTTAAAGCATTGGTAGACTTGAGAACTAGACAGTGTGTGAGCCTCTCAGCTGCTCCTGAAGATTTAGGCCAAAGACTAGTCTGAGAAATCTCCTTCAGGGTACCTTCTCCCAATGTCTCCCTTGTCTCCCCCTCATCCTTCCAAGAGCACTTGCAAGCAGCAGACCATTCTTGCTATTTCAGCTGCACAAGATGGAGCACCAAAACCTAAGACAGAGCTAGCTTAAGCCACCCACTCCATCCTTCCTTTCCCTGGGAATGGATTCTGGTTCCAATTAACCGTTCAGGTATGGGACCAACACTCATGCAGGAGGCATGACCAAGACACATTCACTACACAGGACTTGTATGGTAAAGGAGAGCCATGAAAACCTAAAGCGAACAAAGGTCCCATTTACCTGATCCCCTAATACCTTGCCCCTACACAGCACCCTCTAATGCCCTTAAGGAGCTGCTTTTTCCTCGACCTTTTTCAGAGCTGCTTTTCTATGGGGGGAGGGTGGGTTGACAGAGAAAAGGACCACTGACCAACCAGGACCTTTAAACAAAACCTAAGCTACACACATAGGTAACTTTTCTCTGACACACCCCTGCAAACTAACAGGAAGGCTTATTTTCTCAATGACCCAGAAGCTTATGCATGAAACAGACCCCATAGAGTTAGTGCAGCCTGTAGCTACTGGACTTTTGAAGTGTTAATATTTGGGCTACAGTGGTTTTAGTGAAAAATATTAGCAAATTAATTTCATTTGTTTTTTTTTTTAACTCTTTCGACGTAATTACTAGAAAAATTAAAATTATCCCTTACTCACAATACCTTTCTATTGGACAGTTCGATTGGAGAGACCTAGGTCATGTACATATATGAAGGAAGGTTCAGTTACACAAGTCTGCTAGTTGTTTGGCATTTTGCTAGATGTTTCCTAGTACAACTTTCTAGCTGGTTAGTAAGGCTTCGGAGCAGTCCAGCTGTCTGGTACAGAGGTAGAAGAACGACCAGACCCTTGATTTGGAAACATGGTAGTAGCATTCAAGAACTTCTTTCTCTATATCAAGCTAGTTTTTAAAAAGGCAAACCTGGCCTCCCTGGTGGCGCAGCAGTTAGGCGCTGCGCTTTGGAGCTGTCTGCAGCAGCGATGCAAGTTCTACGCCTGGCCAGGGAGATTCCCACATGGTGTGGCAGACCTCCCCTGCCTCGCCTGCTGCTCCTCTCAGCAGTGTATTTCCGCCAATCTGCCTGTTCTGCTCCCCACTCTGTCTCTGGTGAACCCTCTCGCTGCCCCACACCTCTAGCCTGTACCCCAGCTTGTATGCCTAAAAATAAAATAAATCTTTAATAAAAAAAAAATAATAAAAAGGCAAACCTCCTTCCTCACATCTTCCAGTGTATTGGTTCCTGCCAACTCTTCGGCTTCCAAAGCCCACAAGGGGCACCTCCTCCAGCACCAGCCTTTATGCTTCTATGCCATATCACGCAGAAGGCACTTGGGCCCATGCAACACCAGCTGTGGGTGCCATATGGGAAAGCCATACCATATACATATGTGCAGGGTATTTCTGAAGCCAGAAGGAGTGTAAAAGTGTGTAACTGATCTAGCTTTATCTTTGCCTAGCCCTTGAAAATTTTAATCATTGAAATATCTTTAGGCTATAAATAGAATCATGTAAGGAAATGAATCCGTGTTAAAACCAAATATGTACTTTTGTTTTTATATGGCCACAGGACTGTGTAGGGATGTATGAAAATGTAGGTTGAACGTTTGGATACAGACGGGTTAGATTTTCCAGTAAAACACGTGGAGAAGTATGAATACGTGAGTGAAGATGGTGTGTGTCAGTCTGCTCAAACAGTGATTTTCATATTGAAGCAGAGGGGGTCCTGGGTTTGCTTCCACCAAGTTCAGGTGCAGAGTTCACTGAGATGGCCGCCAGAGGTCACGCAGGAAGGTCATTCTCTTGAGTGAGCCCAGCGTTGGCAACGTGCCTCTGCCTTCCATACATACCACAGCGAATGTGGGTCCATGGCCCGTGGAGGTATGGCACCAATGAGTTAGGCTCCAGGCCGTGTTTTCTTTTGGAGTAACCTCTTTCCTTCTTTCCCTTCCTCCTCTTCTAGGCAGGACAGGGCTGCTTGCTGATCTCTTGCCCAGTTTTGCTGTGGAGATAATGCCAGGTATTCAGCCATTTAACTCTCTGCTTTCTTAATTTGCTGTGACTACATCTGTCTTATTTCTGCACTCGTCACTAACTGCTCCTTCAATGATCTATATGTCTATGTATGTCTGTGGTCTTTTCCAGGATGACCTGAGACCATTGGAAGAGACTTGAAATTGTATTCCTTCTTTATTAGGCCCTAAAAGAGTAAAAATAAATAAAATTAGGTTGAGAGGAAGATCCAGTCCTTCAGTATCAGGCATGCAAGCCCTCTGGCAATCTCCATGCCTGTCTAGGTATTTCAGCTGTACCCAGAAAATTATAAGTACCCTTACCAGAGTCATTATTGATCTGCATTCTTTATTCCCTAAGTTACACGTTCACATGGCATACAACTAGGTAACTCTGAATTGCCTTTTATAACTTCTTCAAAATATTTCTTCAAACTTTATAAAAGCTATAAACTTTATAAAAGCTCCCTTGAAAAGTACAGATTTCCAGATTTAAATTGCTTTATATACAACTTCAGAGACCTCTTGGGCCCCCTAAACCCCTTGGTTCCCTGGACCATATGCCAAAGACACCTTCCCAAATGCACTCCCCTGCCTTTTTATGTAACTTAGGTTGAACACACCGGTGTAGATAAGCCGACACTAGTTTGGCAGAGCACAGTAGTTGTCTGAATGGAAGGAGGCTCAGAGAGAAATCCGAATGACCAACAGCAGAGGACACATCAAAACTCAGGGAGTGGGAAAGGATGTGAGTCAGTCTTGCTTTGGAGGGTTTCTGCCAAAGGTTTAAGAACTGCCTCATGGTTGGGAATAACAAAGAGATACAGAAATATTCCTAGCCATTGGTTTCAACTTGATTCAAGTTTTAAGAAGCATCCAGAATCTTCACAGCTGCGCTTCACCAATTATTCTTTCATGAATTCTCCTGGTCCTTTCCCATTAGCTGCCACCACAGATGCAGACAGTCTTATTGATGTTGGTGCCAAGGACACACATAAGTTCAACTTTGTGATCCTCTTATCCAGAGTTCCATCAATATGATATATTTGTTCATCACACACACACACACACACACACACAAACACACACACGATGTTACATTACATTCCTTCAAACTAGATGTTGTATCTCCCAGCACCCCCAGAAAGAGATATTGTACTTTTCACATCTGGTACCGAGCTTCGGAATTTCCTTCCCACTGTACTCCAGGAATCCTTTCATAGAAAACATTCTTTTGTTTCTCCAAGGACCTGCCAGTTCTCGCTCTTTTTAAATTTAACTCTTAAATTAAATTTATTTGTTCTTTTAATTGATGTAAAATTAGGATCCTCCCCATCAGGTACCACCACCAAAGTGCCCCCACCACCAGATCACCCCTAGTCAACCTGCCAGTCTTTTATCCTTGGTGACCTGGTCTATGTTGTAGCTGACACTCCACACAGCTCCCCACATTCTCAGGGCTCTTACCTGTCTGGGGCTACGGTATGTTACTGTGTTACTGCTAAGGCCCAGGCATGAGGCCTCCACTCACTCTTGTCCTGAGCAAGGAATGCCCTCCAGAGTCTTATAGCCAGGCACACCACCTTCTCATTTCCCCACTGAGCGGAGGTCGACCTGCTTAATTTGAAATTGTAATTTCAAATTAATGTGTGTGTGGAGGGATTTTCAGGAAGCATATGTTTGTTTTTCCTCTGAGGCACTTATATTCTAAACAAAGGTCAAATAATTTTAACCATTATCATAAAACAAAAATGTCATATTCTCAAGTACCAACTGAAAGTTCACTTAATGAAAAGAATATTTAATAACCCCAACTCAAGAAACAGTATGTATGTGAAGTTCATTGTAAAAGGAATTTGGGGCAGATAACTTTCAGTCAAAATGAGTCACTTTAATCTTTTGACTTTTTAAAGGAAAGTCTGTCTCACTCTCATCCATCCCAGGGCTCCAGCGGGAAGCTGGGTCTTACAGCCAAGTGCCCAAATCATGACATAAAGGCCAGTCACTTTAGGGCCACAGCCATTTTTATCTAAGCAAATGGAATGTGTTTCCTCTGAATCTTTTGGGTGGGCAAGTGAAGCCGAACTCATTTTCAGTGCTGGCAGAACTATGGAAACAGCAGACGTAGCCAGGTGTACGCACATCCGCCCTGCCAGTCATCAGGCCCCGAGCCCCATTAGCCTTGGCTCTGCTGGCTCTCTAGCATGGCCACCCTGATTGTGATCCACCAGGTCACCCTTGGGACAGAGACAGCAACTTCTCTCTCTGAGACTGTCTCCAGTTTTCCCTAACTTGAGGAACACACCCACTATCTATAGTTGGGTATTCAGGTATCAGCAAAAGACTTGATCTCAGCCCAGATGCTGAATATAGGAAAGGTGTTACAGGATGGTCACCAACAAAAGCAGACGGCCACTTAAACATGCTCTGATTTCCACCAGAAGACACAAGAGAATTTTTTTCTCAGGATTACACTTTTGACTGAGAGTCATGATTAACTTAACTACAAAAGAGATGTATTCACAGAATCCACCAGTTCAGAATTCAGCAAGCAAAACCCCTCCCCACAGCCAGGAGTCCTGCTCTCGTCCTTCTTTGTCCTCACACTGTGACTGTTTTGGTAAACCCTTTCCCTATGAGGGGGCCCTGAAGCTCCCCCATGGTTTTGTGCTCATCATTATGTGAGCCCAATGTGACCCAGGGCGCCTTCTTCCTTCTCCATACCCAGCCCTGGGAAGTGTTCTGTGTTCTCCCTCCAGAGTCCTCCTGAGTGTGCTGGGGGACCACGGGGAGGGCTCAGTGACGAGATGCTTCCTTCCCCAGGTCCTGCGGGGTGAGCGTGTACCTGGCCTGGCTGTGGGCCACCTCGAGCGTGGATTTCTCTGTGCATCCTTGCAGAGTGGGTGTTTGTTGGCCTCGTGATCCTGGGAGTCTTCCTCTTCTTCGTCCTGGTGGGGATCTGCTGGTGCCAGTGCTGTCCTCACAGCTGCTGCTGCTACATCCGCTGTCCCTGCTGCCCGGAGTCCTGCTGCTGCCCGCAGGCCTGTGAGTACAGTCACCAGTGGGGACAGACACGGGATCAAGAGAAACTTCCTCTCTGTCAGGCAGTTGTGTGCCCCGAGTCCCTCCCCTACCTCTGTCCTTCTGAAATCAGTCATTCCAGACTTGTTCCCCTGCTCGGAGCCCCCAGCTCCCAGCAGTGACCATCCTCTCTGCCTTCTCACCCCCGTGTGTCCCTCCATGTTTCTTATCCACACCTGTCACCCTGCACATGGAATCCCCATGGACACTAGTGATGACAGGAAGGGCCAATTCAGGACAGCAAGATTGTGCGGTCAGGCTGTGCCCTCTCCTCCAGGCCTTCAGACTGGAGGCTCCATCTCTGGTCATGCTGTGCGCTGGCAAGGAGCCTGCCTTCTTTAGAGCGGCGTATGCAAAATGTACTTCTTTTTGGGTGCCATCCAGCCACAGATGACTTTTATTTACTCCCTTGACAAAATGGGCCACAGAGGCACTCGTCCTCATTTAGTGATTCACGGTTTTGCTTTACTGGCCAAGCCTGTGAAGTATTCAGTTTGGCAACCCTGCCATGAAGCAAACACAGCTTGAAGGAAGGAGGCACACATGTGTCTTCGGTACCTTGAGTAGAGCAATTAGCACGAGTCGGTGCTTTGAGATCACAGAGCAGGACCAGGTGCACGTCCGTTGCCTGCTGGGCCTCTCTAGAAGAAGGTTGCGATCCTCCCAGAAGGGGCCCTGGGCAACCTGGGTGCCAGGCCTCCTCCAGAGGGGGAAGGCAGCCAAAAAGCAATGTGGGTAAGAGTGGGCTGCTGCTGTCACTGAGGCGGCTGCTGTGACAACTCCCAGAACCGCTTAATTACTCAGTTGCCAGGTACTAAACACTGTAATTCCGTATGTCGGTGCTTTTCAGCAGAGCCAGAAGAGTCCAAGAAAGTTGGGGAGAATGGTTCTAATGAATCAAGTCAGGTTTAGGAGAGTGCACACTTGTGCGTGCTCGTGTGCACACACACAGACACACACCAGGACCTCCCTAAAGCACATCCTCAGGGACGTGTGGTGTGAGGGTTGTGGAGGGTGGGACAATATAATCTCTTTTGCTCTTCGTCTCCTTCCACAGTGTATGAAGCAGGGAAAGCAGCAAAGGCCGGGTACCCTCCCTCTGTCTCCGGTGTCCCTGGCCCCTACTCCATTCCCTCTGTCCCTTTGGGAGGAGCCCCCTCATCTGGCATGCCGATGGACAAGCCGCACCCACCTCCCCTGGCTCCGAGTGACTCCACTGGAGGAAGCCACAGTGGTAAATGTAGTTCCAGACTGCCCTGCCCCATGCTGCTCTTAGCTTCTGCTCTGCTTCTTGCTGATAAGAACCATCAGCTCAGTGATGCTTCTGTAGGAAATGACTGTCTCCACTGCAGCAACGAGACCCTTCCAGCTCTGTCCACTACCTTCCGGAGCACATGGCAGACTTTCCAGGGGTGGCAGGCCATGGTGGCCCCCGATTTCTCCCCACATACCCCCCATAACTAAAATGATAAGCACAGAAGCACGGTTCCCCTTGAATGCTGGCCGTTTGGTTCATAGTTATCACCTCCCTGCTCAGTGCCCAGGGCTGTGGCAGATTCCACGACAGACACCAAGTGCAGGACCCAGTTTGTGTCACAAGCGGCATGGTCTAGTCAGGGAAAAAGAATGGACTTTCTTTTTTAGGATGGTTATATACTAAAGGGTATGGTGCTGGGAGTTCAAAGAGAAAAAGCTGGAGTGGCGCAAAGTCTTCAGGGCAGAGGTGAGATTTGAGCTGCGCCTGAAGGAATGAGGAGGATCGTGAGTACAAGGGACAGAGGCTGAGCCCCCATGTGAAGGCAGCTTGGCAAAGTGTGGAGCCACAGCATACAGTGTGACCAGGTCCGACTTGCCTCACCTAAGCAGAAGAGAGTAGAGGGTGTGTGGCACTAGAGTGGAAGGGCCTTGAAACCCTTCCAGAAGGTCTGTGCTTGGTGTGCTGAGTTAGCGAGGGGCCAACACAGGCAGATTCCAGGGTGGAGAGGTGACATGTTGACAAGACCAGTGACCGTGCAGGAACAGGAAGCAGAGAGCACAAGCTGAGATGTGACTAAAGTGGCTCAGGTGGGACTTGGGAGCGGCTGGATGATAGAGAAATTGGAGTTGAAATGAGTGGGTGAATCTGAGAGATGCTTTGAAAGAGGAAACAATAAGACTTTAGGAAACAAAGTGAAGGGAGGCTCCAGATGACTCTGCTCTGTCTAGTGCTACAGCTCACAGATGGAAATGAAATCATTGCTAAGGAGAGCTTATTTGGGTGAAGATTAGCACCTTTGGGGGCATGATGAATTTGTGGTTATCAGCAGGAGTAGAGGATAGAGAGGCTTTAAAACAGCTTTCCTGGAGGTTTTCCAGGATGACAGGATGGTGAAGATTAGGATTGTGCGTGTAGTAGATTTAGAAGATCGTTTTTTAAAGCTCTGGATGTGAATGTGCCGTGGCATCTGGACTGCCCTCAGCGGGGGTGGGGAAGTGCACGCGCCACTCAGTGCCCTGTCAGTGCCCAGCCATGAAGGAGTGGAGATCCCCAGTAAGAAGAGCGGTATTTGTGTTTCCTCTCTCTGGAGCCATGAATAGAATTCTAACGTTAGAGATTGGGAATGAGTTGCAGACTAAGAAGTAAAAGTTACTGATCAGGAACATACAGGAAATTAGAGAAATGAGGCTGACATAGTCCGTTTCCCCACAAGATGGTGTGGACAAAGGGAACATTAATGGGGCAAGTCTCACACTCTTTTTATTTGCTGATTCCTCTTTTTTCCATCTTTTTCTTCCCTCCCAGAACTCTTTCCCTCGTCTTATTCAATGGATTCTTACCATAAAATGATTCTTATTTATAGTGACTGATACGTCTCTCCTGTTTTCAGCCTTTTCCCAGTTTCTGTTGGTTAAATCATTTTGGCCCCAACCTGCCATGCTAACCAAATGCAATGAAAGGTGGCTTGAAAAATAGGGACATGTCTTATTTGTTTCACATAGCAAAAAACCCTAAGTTGGGGTGGCCGCAGGGTCGGTCAGTTGAGCAGTTCACATGCCATTGCTGCAGGACCTGATTCTTCCCATCTTTTGTCCTGTCATCCTGAGCGCCCTCTGTCCTCCTAGGCCAGCTCCCCTCGTGATGCCATGATGACCAAACTTCCAGGCACTAAATGCATTTAGAGATAGAAAAAGACGTCCTTCCTACCTGCTTTCACGGTCCACTCCTTACAGTGTTATTGGCAGAAATTGTGTTCCATGCCTACTCCTAAACCATCTTGGCTCAAACTAGTCAAGCTTATTTCTTTTTTTTTTTTTTTAAAGATTTAATTATTTATACCTACAAGCTGGGGTACAGGCCAGAAGCGTGGGGCAGCGAGAGGGTTCACCAGAGACAGAGTGGAGAGCAGAACAGGCAGATCAGAAATACACTGCTGAGGGGAGCAGCGGGCAAGGACGGAGAGGTCTGCCGCACCACGTGGGATTCTCCCCGGCTGGGCATCGAACTCGCATCGCGCTGCCGACAGCTCCACAGCACAGCACAGTGCTCAACCGCTGTGCCACCAGGGAGGCCCTCAAGCTTATTTCTTAAGTCTAAACACCCAACCACCTTGGAAAGGATCAAAATCAGGGTTCTGTTAACAAGAGAGAGAGGAAGGTAACAGCCAGGGTTGGCCACAGCTAGTCTGGCCCATACTGTCATTATCTGGCTGGTTGAGTAAGGACAGACACCCCCCACCCCCCGCAGGCACATGTCTGTGCTCCTAGTTTCACAGGCAGAGTTAGTGATGGCGTTTGACTTTCATTATTGAAGAAAGGTGGCTTTTTTGTGTACAAAAATGAACAATGATATAGGAAGATAATAAGTATTTTTTTTTTCAAAAAGGTGACTTTCGCCAGTGTTCCATGTGTTACAGGGCAGGGAGAGGGACACCCCCGAAACCCCAGACCTGCCCTGTACTAAATGGGTTCAGCCATCCGCCGCATCAATACAAAACATACAGGACCTTTTGTGGAAACCAGACTTTAATACAATTAGAAAAGACAGAGAAGAAAAAGAGTATATTTTCTAAGTCAAGCACCCAGTGTTATCCAACTCCTGGTGGGTACAAGTCCACCCAAACGGGATTGGCCCAAAGCAAGTCTCGAAAGCCTGCCACAAGTCTAGAACAGCTTATGGCAGGGACCTACACATAAGGGTCAGAAACAGCCAGACAATTCTGGGAGGAACCAAAATACCTTTCGGCAGGGACCCATCCAAAATTGTCAGATACAGTCAGACAATTCTGAGAGGAACAGAACAAAATCAAAACCAAAATCAACACAGCCATCGTTAACCTCCCCACGGGTCTCTCACCCACGTCTGTTTCAACCAGTCCAGGCCAGTGCAGCTTCTTTACAAGTCTCTCTGCTCCTTGGGCCTCTGCTGGCTTTCCATCCTTCTTCCATCTCCTCCTGTCTTCTGTCTGTGTGTCTCCTCTGTGTGTGTCCCCCCTTCTGTGTGTCTCAAGCTTCTCATATCCTGCTCAGCTCCACCCTATGTTGGGTGGGACAGGGAACCTGGGACACACCCCTTCTC
>PVIJ01000033.1:450347-477653 GCA_004024925.1 Scalopus aquaticus | reverse complement strand
AAAATGAGGAAAAAAAAAAAAAAAGATTTTTCAAAGGTACAAACTGGTTCTCATAATTTTATTTGATCTGACATCTCATTTATGAATTTTATATCTATTGTACCTTGCTGCAGGATAGAAATATTTCCCATTTGATATCCTCTCTATAAACAAAATGTACAAAACAGACAAAACTCAATTATTTATGCTTAAGGTAGTTTTAAGTGGAAATATAGTCATTTAACTAGTATATGGAATTATCAAAATGACAAAATTTCTATTTTATGTTCTTTACATGCACATGTATTTCACTTTCACCAAAAAATGGAAACAATGCACAGTAATAACTGCTGCTTTATTTGATCATGGTTATGATTATGACCATGGTTTACCAACATTCTCTATCTTTGGCTTATGGGCTGGCCAAGGATGGACTAAAAAGAAAAGAAACTAGAGTTTGCTCCATCCCCTTTTCTTCTCTGTCATAATTTTCAGATGTATGTGTTTGGCTAATAAAGGAAAGTCATGTTTTTTAGACTACATTGAGTTTTTAGAACACATTTGATAAAAGTTCCAACTGGAATGAAAACCTGCATCCAGTGAGGCTGTGAAACTCAGGCGGGGTGGGGAGCGGACAGCGCATGCGCAGCCCTTGGTGTTCCCCCAACTTTGGGCACCCTGGGCACCAGAGATCCCAGGCCTCAGTAACATGAACTCTCCCTTCCTTCCTAGCATCAGACATTTGGGACTGTAGGGATGGAGCTGATCTGATTGGGCTCCTACCTGGGAGTAAGTGGGGGATGTTGTCTTTTGCTCCCCTCCCACTCCGACCTCAGTCGTCTCTTATGTCTGCTCTTCCCACAGATGGGGAGGTACCCCCTGCAAACTCACACCACCTCATTCCCTGACATGCCCAGTACCTCTTTCAGTCAAGATAGGCATCCTGATCCTGCCTTTTTCGAGGCTCGCAACTATGCAAGGTCGCGCTGCACTGGAGCGACTCCAGCTCCCACATTTGGGAAAATATTCACAGAATATGACCTCCATGCACCACAGGCAGGAACCGGTTGCAAATGAAGTAAGGGGATGGTCTGGGATGTCCTCAGTCCAGAGGAATCTCAGAGGACAGTGGAGAAGGTCCAGAAGAAAACCCAGCACACTTCCCAGAGCGAGCCCCATCCTGGTGTAAGTAGGAACCCGCACTGCCCGGAACCACAAAGGGGCAGGGTCGAGCGGTGGGGAGAACTCAGATGTGTTACACCTGAAGCCCCCGCCACCCAGGCTCGGTGACCCCTGCTCTCCTCCAGTAGCAAAAGTCCTGGCAAGCTGACTTTTCAGTCCTGACGTCAAGGTACAGTCGTGGGGTGGCGGGTGGGGTGTTGACCCCTCCTTGTGTGCCAATCCCGGATCTGGTCCAGCAGGCCTTGACTGTACAGAGCTGGCCCCGCTTGTCGGCAAGAGGACAGAGCTTGTGCAGCCCCTTGAGGCGTGCCCTGGCCAGAAGGCCCGGGGCCATGGGGCAAAGGGAAGGCCCCAGGAGTTAGGAGTTGACCCAGGCCTGCCAAGGCCCCATACCTCAAGAACAGGAATGTGACCTTCCTGAGCAAAATCAGACTGAGCGGGCTGGAAAATAGATGGCTTGTTTGTTTTTTTAAGATTTATTTATTTAAGCGTACGAGAGCTGGGGTGTAGGCCAGAGGTGGGGGTGGTGGTGAGAGGATTCACCAGAGACAGAATGGGGAGCAGAACAGGCAGACTGACTGAAATACACTGCTGAGGGGAGCAGCAGGAAAGGCAGGAGCGGTCTGCTGCACCTTGTGGGTCAGCTCCCTGGCCAGGGTTGAACTCATGTTGTCTTTAACTCTGTGTCTTTAACCTCTGTACCACCAGGGAGGCCCCAGCGTTACAAGTTTTTTAACTAGGTCTCTAGGCCTGGAAATAATTCTTCAACGTTCTCTGTGCCTTTCTCTGAATAATACTTTTTTTCATGAAAGATAGCAAGTATTTTAGCTTCATGGATTTATATATTTAGTTCCTTCACCAGGTTTGGGGAATTTTTCTCTATTATTTCTTTGCAGCTGAGTAGTTTTTTCAGCCTGCTTCTTTACAGTACAATTTTTAGCCCAAAGGTCACTTTTCATTTTGTACTGTTTCCATCTCTTGCAGGCCAAGCTGGTAGTGTTTCTGAATGTATAATTCTTTCAAAAATATTGCCGATTTTCTGTGCATCTAGTTGAGTTTTATTGTTACACAAAAGCCATATTACAAATCTTTTCAATGGAGTCTTATTTGTACTTGGCATTTTTGCTGAGATCGCTGGGGCACTATACTCTCAAGCTTCTCAAAAGTGCTATTGTTTGAGAACATCTGGATACACTGTACATCCCCCTCACAGAATCTTTCACTGACTAGATTTGACTCAGCCAACTTTGAGTGCGTGAGTCTTAATGCAGGACTTCTCTGTCCACCCTTGGTTTCATCTTTGGCCCATTTTCCCCCCAAGCAATGTTCTTTGCTTGAAAACAATTCTTTGATTTTATCATCACTTGCATCTTGAAAAGCTAAACATTTTCAAAATTATTGACTCCTGCCCCTTTTGTTTAGCAGTTCTTCCTGCAGGCTTTCCCGTCCCAGGACAGGCTGCCTTTGCTGTCCCAGGCTCTCTGTCCTGCAGAAATCTGAGCTGTCACTCAGCGATCCCACTCAGTGTGCAGCCAGCAGTCTGGACTGTGCCAACTCTGTGACCACTTCACTCCCCTGGGTCTCACTGAGTGCTCAGAGCCGCCACACTAGGCGGGTCGTCTCATTTCTCCCCGTTTTACAGATAAGGAAGTTAGTCTCGGAGAGGTTTCAGAGGTGTCCAGGACTTGTAACAAGCAGGTGGGATAGAAGGGTTCAAACTCGAATCTTTGATTCCAAAACTCTTGCTAAGAACCACGTCCCCTATATATCCTCTCGGGAGTTTAGGGGGCCACATGACTTGACCTATGAGGTCAAAGGAGGAAGGACATGGCTGTTTGTGCTTTTTCATATGTAGTACATGTCACATATTGAGTAGCATTCTACCCTAACTTCCCGTCTCTCCTTAGCCCAGGGAGAAGTGTGGCGTGAGGGGGTGGGGTAGGAGGGGGAGAAGAGTGAACACGAATACCTCCAGCCCGTACTGCTGCCGCTCCGGAATATACTCCCTTTTTGAGCTGTGTAGCTCGTCACATCACCTTAAAGCCTGCGCTAGACAGTACCTGTGGCCCCTGCAATGTGTTACATGCACACACACTTTTGTGCTCTTCCTCCAGGTAGCCCACACTGAATGGCATCACTACACGCACATACACCCACACACCGGTACTTGCCCAGGCATATCCCACGTGCTTCTCTACACACAGGTGAACACACAATGTGACTGCAATTCTGTGTGCATGCAGGACGTAGCACTTGATGCAGACCCTGGGTTGTATAACCGACCCTCAAATCCCCATCCGTAGTACATTCCTGGTCTCGCTCTCCCTGGCCTGTTCTCGTTCTCCTCACCTCTATGCCAACAGCCTGAGGAAGCTCAGGGCATCTTAAAGTGCTGCGAAAGCCCAGCAGTGGATGTCATGGGAGTGAAAGGAAGGGAAAGAGCATGGCAGATGGTGCTCTGGAGCAGAACACCGTGTGGGCCAAGCAGCCCTCACGCCTTACTGTTGGGGGCTGATGGACATCAACTCACACTCTCTAGAAATGCTTTAGATAGAGTCCATGGCTGCACCCCAAACCCTGCCCAGAGAACATTATTTAGGGGTCATCAGCCACCATCAAGTACTCCACTGCAAGAGCTGTGTGACTCCTGGCGTGGGACAGGATGGGGGGAAATGAAAGATTACACGGTCATCTCAGCGTAGCATTCCTCCCCAAGTCCCGGCGTAGGCCCCAGAGGTCCCCAGCTGCTCCCTGTTGTCTCTCTCTCCTTTGGGTTGCTTTGACGCTCCCTGGTACACAGCCATCGCTGTTCCTCACTGCATGGAAGCTGCAGCTGCTCTGTCTTAGGGGTTCGGTGGTCCTCAGGAGACCTGGGAAAGGGTCGGGGGAGGATAAGGGGGGTGCCAGAGAAGAATACCTCTCTCCTTCACACTCAGATCATGAATTCAGCCTACTGAGAAGCTCCTGAGTGTTGGAGTTCAGAAAAAGGAGAAACAGGGTGGAGACCCAGTCCTTAGTTCCAGAGGCCCTGCATTGGGGGGTGTTCCTTAGATAAATATAGACAAGTGCTGGTAAATGTCACTTTAGGGAGAATGAACCATCCTAACCACAAGAGAGACTTTTCCTTTCCAAAGGCAGGGGTCTGCAATCGGGGAGAAACGAGGAGGAAATGGGGAGCGAATGTGCTAGAATGGGTTCTCTATGGAGGGCAATTTTCCCTCTTCAGAGGACATTTGGCAATGTCTGGAAACTTTTGTGGCTTCACAACTAGGCAGGGGGTCAAAAGTGGGGATGCTGCCAAATATCCTATAATGCACAGGACAGTTCCTTTTCTCCGCCTTCCCAAGTCACCACCCTAAACGCTAATGGTGCCCAGATGGCGAAACCCTGCACTAGAACACAGGCTGGTCCCAGGGGCAGAACAACCTGTGCTGACAACATGGTTGACAGTGTGGGAAAGGGCTGCTCCCCATGTGTGGAGGAAGGGATTAGGGCTCTGAATGAAATAGCTGGGCATGGCTGGCTTCCCCCATGCCGCCTGCCCAGGGACAGGGTCTCCAGACTGGGGCTACCCAGAGGCTCCCTGCCTTCTCAGAGAAGGGGAAAGTCCAAGGTGTTGTAGGGGGTGGGCACCCTGAGGGGCTGGGTGCCCTGTTGGCTATCAGGGTTGGACCCAGACCTTCCCAGTGTGCTGTTCATGCACACATCGGTCTTTTCTTCCAAGCCCCCAGCAGAGCTGAATGAGCTCTGCTCCCACCAGGCCCACCCCACCTCCAGCTCATGTTGCCTTTGTCTGTTTGCTTTTGACTGCTCTGGATTGCTGGGTTTTAGTCATTTTTGTGTCCCTGGCACCTGGCTTTGTCTACTGAACACCTCTGCTGGAATGCTCAATGCGTGATTTCAGTAGATAAATCTGCAGCCAACACATTTTTTGTCAAGGCAGCCATCTTCCCTGGGCCATCACCTTCCCCTGTCTTTCTGGCCCCTTAGGGCTGACAGGGTTTGGGCCAATTCAAAATCTGTGAGCTGGAGGGAGGGTCACTGTTTCCACCGGTGTCACAAGGATGAAGGTTTGGGGCTGTTAGCCCCACTGGTGGAGAAAGCCTACCTGGGAATAAGGCCACATCCCAAGGGGAGCTGAACTGCAACTGCTGGATCCGATTGTGCCTGAAGGCAGCCATGGCTCTGGGTTCCCCAGTTTTTACTTTGAATTGGCCTTCTATCATCACTGATTGACACAGTCGGTCCCCAACTTACGGTGGTTCAACTTTTTGATTTTGGATGGGATGAAAGTGATACACATTCAGCAGAACCCTGCTTTGAATTTTGAAATTTCATCTTTTCTGGGGCTAGGGATAGGCGGTGCAGTCCTCTCTTGGGATGCTGGATGGCATGACGGAGCACAGCTCATAGCCACGCAGGCATCCAGTAAATGCCAGGAGCCACTCAGCACTTTATTGTAAAATAGGCATTGTGGTGGGTGAGTTTGCCCAGCTGTAGGCGACTGTAAGTGTTTTGAGCAGTTTAAGATAGGCGAGGCTAAGCTAGGGTGTTGGGAGGTTAGGTGTAATAAATGCATTTCCCACTCGGTATCTTTAATTGATAATGGGGTGATTGGGGTGTAACCCTGTCATAAGTGGAGAAAGATCTGGATGGGGGCAGATTCCACGTTCTTTTCTACATCCTCCCATACTCCACCCTCCCCCAGTCTCCTGTAGGGTAGATGTTCAGGTGATTGGCCGAGTCATTGGAGCAGATTCTTTCTGTCTGGTGGGTGCCTCTGGCCTTGGAATGAGATCTGTATATATTTGGCTGAGACAACAGTAGAAGAGGTTGTCCAGGGAGTGACAAATGGAAATGGAAAAAGTAGGATAGTAGACTGAGATAGAAAAAACTTCCAGCTATCCAGGGTGGAGTGGGGTGTTATTCTGTCACTTCCTTGGCTTCCTCAGCCTCAGTTTGCCCCTGATTGTCTCCATGAGCAGTTGGGAAATTAAAAAAAGATCAATTAATACGGGTGAAGGGGCTTTGTGAAAACGTAAGTAGGAGGTCACTTCCGCTTCTAGTGGAGTTGGGTTCAGAGGGCAAAGGAGACCACTGGAAGGGAGAGCGAGGGGAGCCGGAAGCGCGTGCTCCAGGAGCGGGGCCTCCCCCATGAGCACCAAAGCTGGGTTGGGCGGGGCTCAAGGAGATTTGAGTCTGTGGGACCAGCTATAGAGCTGGTCAAGATGCCAGCTGGTCACCCCCTACCTCTATGCCCTTATAACTGAGAATCCAGGTAGGGACCCCGGCAAGGTATTCCTGTTTTGACAATGGACAATGGGATGATTGCGGTGTAACCAGGGTGCACCCAGGCAGGATGCACCCTGGGTAGGGTGTTCCTGAGGTGGTGCTGGTGTGATTTCATCTGTCCTCCCGTCCTTTGGGACCTGGTCGCGGAGGGAGCCCCATTGCTTCATTGGCTTGTGTGGTGGGAGCGTGGAGGGGCAGTGGGGCCCCTTGCTCTGTAACAGGTCAACAGTCCAAGCGTCAGAGCGTGACCCACCGGCCTTGGGGCCCCGGCCCCACCTTCAGCCCTCACAGCTGACCGGAACAACAGCGTGGTCAGCCAGTACTCACGTGCCAGGCGCGGGATGGGGCGCTTATCACAGCCTTTGACGTGGCATTATGCCCATTTCAGCGGAGGAAACTGAGGCTTCAAGGTTTGGTGAAGAGCCTAGACTTTGTTAGAAAGGGGAGCAGCAGGAACTTAAAATTAAGTGATTTTTTTTTTTTTTAAAGACCATAACTCTTTAGTAGTCGTTTGCCTTTATTCCTAAGTGCTGGTCCCTTGCCTAGCAATTTGCATATATAATTTTTGTTAGTCTTTCCAAATAATCCTGTGAAGTAGGTATTTTTATTCCTGTGTTACCGGTGGGAAGAGCGGGGCTCAGAAGGTGAAAGGACCTGCGGAAAGCTACCAGGGCGAAAAGGGTGGAGCTGGGCTCCGAATGTAGGAATGTAGGCCGGCTCTTCCCAGGGCAGTCAGCCATGGCTCTGGGCGCCCCTGTTTTTACTTTGAGTTGGGATTCTGTCACCACTGATTGACACAGTCGGTCCCCAACTTACGGTGGTTCAACTTTCCGAAGATTCACTTTGGAATCTTCCTTCCAGAAATCAACCAAATCCAGGGCCCTCTTTCAGAGCCCCTCCCAGGGTCCAGGATTGAGTTCTCCTCATTCTATGTCTGCTTAACATCTTCCCTACACCGGCCCAGCCGCCCAGGAAGATTTCATGGGAAAGGCTGCCACCTAGTGGTCAATGGCGGCCCTGCATCTGGCAGGAGGAAGCTGTGGCTGGGAAGGTGGGGCTTTGGGCACAGGTGAAGGCAGTGCAGGAAAGAGACCCCCCTGGGACATACTGGCTTGCCGAGGGCTGTCCCACAACCCCACAACCACCGTGCCAACTCTGGGCTTCGGAGGGAGGACTCAGCTGCCGGCTGCCTCAGAATGGAAGGTGGGGCTCGGGTGTGGGCATAGTGGATCAGAACTCCCCTGGAAAGTCCTGGCTGGGGCGCCCCAGAGAGGCCTGAAGGTGGGGCTCACTTAGACTTCTCATACCCTTCTCCTGAGGCGTCCTGTCTCTTCACCGGGTGAGCTGAAGTTGTGTTGGTGGGACTGAGGCTTTCCCTGGAGGGAGAACCCTGAAGCTGCTGGGGGACAGATCCTGCCTTGGTGTCCTACCCACCCTGTGCAGGTCCAGCTCCCAACTCTGAGAGCATTCCGGAAGCTCCTCCTCACACTCCAAGTCTAATCCTCCTGGGAGCGCTCCCGCCATCCTCACGCCCTCACCTTAGCTGCTGCAGCCTTCCTGCCAGTTATTTCTCCGCTTTGGAAGTTGAAGGATTTCCTAATCTCGAAGAACTCTGCTGAGGCTCTTCTCTGCCTGAGGAGAAGGCCCAGCTAGCCTGGTCTCCATTCCTGCCCCATCCCCCACAGGCCCTCAGGCTGCCCACTGCCCGTCAGGCGCCCTCCCGTGCTTCAGGCTGCAGCTTCCACGCTGCCCCGAGGCCCCGTGATTCTGCTTTGATTACCCTGGGCAGGAGGTCCTGAGTGTGTTTAACAAACATGGTTCTACTCTGGCGAAGAAACGCCGGATGCAGCCACCGCACCAGCCTTCCTGGCCATCTTCCCTGACAGCGTGCGTCTTTCTGACCTCTCCTGCGGCACGCATTCTCCTCTGAGCCCCAAGTGCCCTCTGCTACCTTTTCTTTCTGGGTTCTCTTACCTGAGAGCAGAGACTGCCTGGCCCTCCCCTCTGGGCTTCCATGCTGGGGCAGTGCTCCTCTGTCACTCTGAGCCCGCTGTGTCCGGGGATGCCTGGTGACTTCCTCCTTGGACCCTGGATGTGGATTTCGACCATGTTTTATTGATCTGCGTTGTCCCAGCTTCTGAGAGTGCCAGGGACAAAACTGCTTGGGGACGGTGAGTGGTGATGGCTGTCCAGCGGGTGGACCGGGTGGCCTGTCTCCCCATAACCGAGAACCTCCACACTAAATGTCACCCTTTGGAAAAGCTCCAAGACCGGGAGCGGGGCTGTCACACTGAGAGTCAGGACTGTTCCCGTTCCCTGGGGGTGGGAGTGGGGGTGGGGGGCAGGGGGGTGGTGGCTGTTTGCCACAGGATTTGAGAGAAGGCCCTCCCCCAACTTCCCTAACTCCTGTATAAAAATCTTGGTCTCTGTGATGAATAGGTGATGCCTCAATTTCCACTCTCACCATCTTAAACCTGTGTTTGGAACGATGATTTTAAAATGATAAAAATGAGCATTCACTGAGTCGTCGCCATGTGTCTGAAAATGCAGTGTCAGTCAGTGGTCATAGCAGCCCTATTCTGGTCAGCTGTTATTTACAAGTGAGGAAACTGAGGCCCATAGATGTGAGTTGGGTGGCAGAGGCTGCTTGGTCTCACCAATATCCAGTCTCCTCTTCTTCCAGAATTCTTAACCAGACTACATTTTCTAGTCTCTTTTGAAGTAGTTGGGTCTGTGGAACTCCATGGAAGAGCGGGTAGGTGATATGTATCATTTCCAGCTTTGGCCACTAAACACTAAAATAAAGCACTGAACACTAAACACGTGTGATCTGAGAGCCCTCTGTCCGTCACCCAGATGCCTGGAGAGACTTCTGAGGACCCAGAAAAAGGCCGAGCGAGCCTGGGACGCTGAGTGCCTATGGAGACAGAGCCGCTCCCACGCCTGACCGCCAGTGGATACTGAGTGAGAGAAGTCAACTTTTTTTGTGTTAATTTATATTGTATTTTTCTCTTAAAGCAGTGAATGCTATTGGTCTGAATTAATACATGAACCATCTCAAGTTCCCATGTGGAGTGAGTGATTCAGTTAGGATTTTCTCCCAGGCAGGCTGACTTCAAGTGTACATTTTTCTTCCCTGTCTTTCCAGATTTCTCTATCAGTGTGCAGATACTTCTGAGAGAGGTCAAACATTTCACTGGTCATTTTGGAACTTGCCTAGGGAAAGGCAGGAGAGGGTTTTATCTAAGCCTGTCTCCTTTTCCCACATTATGGGATGTGTGTATCCCGGGCTGGCCTGAGTGTAACAGGAAGCTCATAGATGACTCAAATGGTTGAATCAAAAGAGGAGCATTTCACATCCTAGCACAATTCTGGTGATGTGATTTCCTGTGTGCCACACTGTGTACCCTCTGAGGGGTCCATCTGCTGTGCTCTGGGCTGAGTGTGCCCCTCAGTGGTGTTTTGCACGAGATCAGCCTCATCTTGTTGGCCCCGCTAATTGCATCTTTCCCAGAGACACCGCAGAAGAGTGAATCCCTGACAACTTCCAAAATCAGGACTCAGTTGGCCTCAGGGCCAGCTGGAGACTATGGTGTGAGTCCTTACCCAGACGGTGTGACACCAGCAGAATTAAAGCAGGCAGGTGGACCAGTCATACCGGACGCCGCCACCCGTCCTCCTCCTGAAGGGAAACAGCTCAAATTCACTGCGCTTGGGGTGGGGGAAGGGGAAAACAAGGGTGTTCACAGGTGCAGTTGGGAAGGAAGCTCTTGAACATTTTTATTTTTCTGTTTGCTATACTAAATCAAAGTTCCTTCTGTTGGTCATGTCAATAGCACCCAGGAGGCCTGAAGCCTGGGGGAGCAGGCCAGCCCTTTTCACTCCCTTGCCTTCCGCCCTGGGAACCGTCCCTGGCCAGGCGGGCTGGTGGGGAAGGCAGGGGGTAACACAAGGCACATGAGGGTCCCTGGGTGACACCACCCAGGCTTCCTGGCTTACTGGAGGTGGTTTGAAATCAGCCCTATCGGGTTTGAACGTGCTTCTAGTATTAACGGCTGGTTGATAATTGGCCTCACCTGAAAAGTGAATGATCCCAGGAGTTCATCCTCGTAATCTATCACTCAGTTTGCCTCCATTTTCTTCTCTGTAGTTCAAAGGACCTTCATCTTGGGTCGCTGGTCATCAGTCTCTTCTTTCACATATGACCACATGAACTCCCCCCACACTGTTCCCACTGCATCTCTAGCACTGGCCTATGAAATTTTAATGAGTGACACCCTCATTTTTAATGTAAAAACAATAACAACAAACGTGGCTAATCTTCAGTCGTGTGCCATCCTCTTCTGTGCTTTGTTCCACGTTACCAGTCTTACCACAGTGCCTTTGCACACACTGTTCCCTGGTCTGGCATGCATGTCCTTCTCTTCACCTGCTTAACTGCTACTTAACTTTCAGTATCAGCAAGTCTGTGACATTCTTACTCTAGGCCCCAGCCAAAATATGTGCTTTTATAACTTTAGACATCTCTCATTCTTAGCATTTAAACCACTGCCATTTTCACTGTTTGAACCAGATAGGTTAATTTATGTGTGAGTTTTTTGCTATTCACAATTTCTACTTTCATGGATTCAACCAACTGAGATGTAGAACATGACTATAAGTTACTCAGATTTTCAACTGTTTAGGGGTCAGTGCCCCTAACTGTGTTGTTCAAGGGTCAGCAATTCCTCTATGATTTTTTTTTTAAGAGATTGATTTATTTATGCATAGAAGCTGGGGTACAGGCCAGAGGCATGGGGCGGTGAGAGGAATCACCAGAGACAGAGTGGGGAGCAGAACAGGCAGATTGTCGAAATAAGGTGGGCGAGGCAGAAGTCGGCTAGGAATCTCCCCGGCTGGGTGTCGAACTTGCGTCGCCGCTGCTGACAGCTCCACAGCGCAGCGCTTAACCGCTGCGCCACCAGGGAGGCCCAGCAGTTTCTCTGTTTTATGAGGCAAAGACATGTGTGTGTGTTACCTTCCTTACCCCCAGAACTTAGCACAGGACCCAGCACCCAAAAAGCTCTCAGTGGAATGTTGATTGAATAAGGGTTGGTTGAATAAAATGTTGATTGAACACTGGGTGCAGAGCACCTACCACTTTTCCTGGCACATGGTAAGCACCAATGAGTATTACTTATTAATAATCATACTTTTATTCAAACTGTAGGATTACAGTTTTTACAGTTAGAAGAGGAAAAAAACAGAAAAATTCATCCAAATAATAAATATTCTTCTTAGGTTGTGCCAAGTGTGCAAGTTTTGGGGTAGATTGAGCTAGTCTGGAAGAACATCTACATAAACACATACACAGGTCTCCCAGGATGGGCAGCTGTTCTGCCAGCAGCTCCCAGAGCGAGAATGTGGCAGCAGAGAGAAACCTGGCTGCTCCCGGTGACCCGGAAGGGATCTGCACTGCAGGGCTGGCCAGCGGGTGCCCATCCCCAAGCCCAGACCCTCCTTCCACTGCGGCCACAGAGAGAGGGGCACCAGCGTGAGTCGGGATGACGTGGGAATTTGAGCAGTGTGAACAGGGTGATAACCCTCGGCACCCCTAAAAGCTTAGTCACCTGCTAAGCCAGCCACCCTTGCTTTTCCTCACCTCAAAGCATTTCCACAGAAGACCAGTGTCCACAGGAGTTTTAGAGACTTTATTTATGTATAAACAATTTAAACACTTTGCCATAAATTATCTTTGCCTGTCCCTAGTCTTTGCTTAGCAGCAAATTAAAATTAATATAAAAACTCGATGAACAATTCATACATGTATATTACAAAAAAGTTCCTGTACCAAAGTTCTTATTAGACATTTTTTTTGTTTTTTTTTTATTTTTTGTTTTTTTTATTTTTATTTTTTATTTTCTCTCCTCATGGTGACTGTCATGTGATTGTCTCAGTTTCTGGACCAAACAAACACACTAATAATTTAAAATCTGAAACAGTGATTGTGCCTTGAGGCTTATGTATGTACAGGGTGATCTGAAGTGGTGCCCGTTAGCAAAAGAGTGTCACAATGCCACACCTCTACTGCAACTGATACCCACAAACTACGGAATCTAAACGGACTACACCCTGTAACTGCGTATTACTGTCCACAATGGAATCTTCAAAGACAAAAGAGTATGAAATTTATCAGTAGTGATTATAGCCACCATTTTGAATTAAATTTTACACTCTGCGCTCAAATAAATTAGCTCAGGCCAGACTAAGTTGGGACCTGAGAGTTAAGTGCTGAACGGTATTATTTCGCTTTGATTTTTGATATGAATTGCTTTTTTTTTCTTGTGTTTTATTATTTTTTTTCTTTAAAAAGTAATTCCAGTGCTCACTCTTTCACTTTGATACCCCCCTCCCCAGTCGCTACACACAAATCACCCCCAAAGTTTTAAATGCACCTGTATTTGTTTAAACGAAAAACGTCTAAAGTATTTGTCCGACAAGCAGTCTGGAGCGCTTTCCTCGCTGGTCTGTGACGCGGCCCTCGGTGTCTCTGCGTCGCTCACCTGTGCGTGAGTGAGGTAATCGAGTAGGAGGCCTTCTGTCCTCAGGTCTTTGTCTTTCTGTCGGTGTGTTTGCTCTGCTGTTTTGTTTTGTTTCTTGTTTTGTTTTGTTTTGTTCTTTTGTTCCTTTTGGACATTTCGCGTTCTTTTTTTGTCTCTCTTTCTGTGTAAGACCCAGAACAAGTGGGTCATATTTTAGGGGAACTTGGAACATTTTTGTGTGTTTGTTCATTCATTTGTTTGTTTTGTTTTCCTTGGAAATTTCAGCCAGGCTTTAGTCTACTTCAGGATGTGGGACTTCTCGCTTGGACAGTAGCATTTGAACTCAAAAAATGTGAGCTTTTTTGCCACTGGCTATCCTAAAGCAGCCGGCCTCAGTGCCCCTGTTAGGTCTTCATCTCCTTAGGAGAGGAGATCACAGTTTACTCCTGCTGAGCCATCCAGACAAGGAATGGCAGCAGATTATTTTGTTACCTCTTTCCCATCTCGTTCTGTCTTAAAAACTGGATGTTGCTGCTACTGTCTGCCAGCTCTGGGTATTGCTCTACAGGAAGCACGTAGTACCCCTCATAACCTTGCACCCGTCCTGTGCCCAGAAGCTGCTGCTTCTCGCCCTCAGTCCACAGGCGGCTCCCCTCTCTCCCGTCCCTGGCTTTCTGCTGCTCCTTAGCCCAGGCGGTGCCCAGGGCCCTCTGCCTCGCCTGGTCCAGGACTCGGGCCTTCTCTTCATCTAGGGTGTCAGGGGTGAGGCCGTAGCGGATGCTGAGCAGCAGCGTGGAGTACTGGAACTCAATGTTGGTGAACCTTCGAGTCCTGCCGTTGACCAGCAGCGTGGGCTGGGACACGGTCACGTTCACCCCGTTTTCCAGCACCTTGCGGCCAGTGGTGGTGCCCAGAGTGACCAGGTCGCTGTCGGCTGAGCCGATCTTCACAAAGTAGTGGGTGTCCTTGCCCTCGATGCTGTAGTGCATTTTGTCCAGGTAGTAGGCATTGTTCAGCACGGAAGCCACCTTGCGGCTGTCCTCGCTGGCGATGCTCGACACGCCGGTGGTCACCCGTCCTTCTTTGATGGCAAACATGATTCCTTTGCCAATGATGGGTGTGGTGGTGGCAAACCAGTGGCCGGCTTTCTCTCGGATGCTGGCGTGCAACTTTTTAGAAATGACCTGCCCTTCGAGAGCCATGAAGGCCTGGTTATGCCTCTCTGTCGTCTGCTGGACGCCTGTAATGAGCTGTGGGCAGAAGCAAATGCAGAAAGCTGAGAGTAGGGGCTGGGGACATGGGCCGGGCGGCTCATTACAGGGAGGGCCGGAAAGAGAAACACGCGGACTCCCCTGCAAGAACAAGTCTCTTATCTAGCATGTGAGCAAAGAAAGTCTTACGTTTTGGAACTGGGCCAGGCTGGGTGGTTTCCAGGGCTCTGAAGGTATGGCCTGTCCATCTGTAACTGCCGCTGACTGGTTTCTCCACCTCACTGGCCTCTGCACCCAGGCCTGCCCACTTGCCATTGTAGGAGAGTCATGCCACACTGACATTTGGGCAGCTGCCTGGCATGCTTCAGACCCAAGAATCTGACCTAAGGGCAGAGCAGATGAGTAGCTGCGAACCCACTGCTGGCTGTGACTTAGATTTCTTTGAGGCTAATGCCCTGGATATTCATTAACTTTCTTGGGCTAGGAAAATTCTTAGAGCAAGAGTTTAGTAAGAAAACTCTTACTGTGCAGTTTTGCTAGTAGCAGAGGACTCATTGGGAATCTACTGTCCCTGGTAAAAAAAAAGAAGAATCTTAGGCATATTCCAGGCTTCCTGAGTCTGAAGCTGCATCTTAACAAGCACTCCAGAGGGAGTTGTGTGCATATTACTGTTTGAGAAGTGCCAAGCTAAGATGTCTGGCTTCAAGGACCCAGAGGCACTGTCCGCAGGCGTGGAGTCACTGCCTCTGCACCCCAGTCCTGGTCATAGGGAGCTGCGGAACCACCGTTCTCTCCTTGGCTGTGAGTTCTCCACTCACAAATTATAACTCTTCTCAGTGGGTGGCTGGGGGACAGCTTCGGGTAAGGGAAGGGCCTGTGTTTGGGGGTAACAACACTTAGATAAATGAGAGAAATGATGGCGATGCATCCACTGAGTGGTCCCCAAGGGGCAGGACCGAGTGAAGGTCCTTCTCAATTACCCAGTCGCTCCTCCCGGCCTCTCTCTAGTTACATAGTTTGGACGATTACTCAGCGCAGCCGAGACCTTTCAGAGGTTTCTAGTGCTGAGTGTGGGCTCTGTAGCAAGGGTGATCTGAACACCCACACCCACCCCTCCTGTGCCTGTGGGGTGGAGGTCTCAGCTGCACCCAAACTGAAACCAGCCGCCCTTTGGTAATCACTGAAAGAGTCGAGCACAAATTCACAAATTATGTCCTGAAAACCCAATCTGTATACATTTGGGCCACAAAGCACTGAGGTTTTATGTCAGACATAAAAATGTTCTTTAATGGGACAGAGGCTGCAAACCACAGTTTTATTACATCCCATAAACGCCAAAGAGGTTGTGATCTTATGGGCAGTACAGATGGTAGGTTGCTACTAGATTTCTCAGTGCTGATGCTAATCAAGGAGGGACCCAAAGGTAGCACACGGAGCAGATAACGATGCCACAATTAAGGTCATAATTGAGGCTGGGAAGAAATATGTGCTGCACCCCAAAATGGGAACAACTCTGACATTCACATTCCCAGGAAGCCACCACGTTTATTCCACCTTTTATACCCAGCCCGATGTTTTCCTTTACCGACCTTGGCTCCCAGATGCTTTCTGTTTGCAAAAAGGAATGATGACAATCACTCGGATTCTTAGCAGGAACCTCCGCTTACCTGTCCATTCTCACTTGCTTGACTCTCTGACAATTCATAGGGAGGAGGCACGAAATACATTTTGGCTCTTGGGAAACCAGGAATTATGTTGCTAAGCTGAAATCCAAACATCACAAGCCAGCTTTTCACATCTATGGTGGAAACAGACAAAGATTTCTGAAATCGTGACCAATGGAAACGGATAGAGGATTTTAGAGAGAGAAGAAAACAGTCTGGGTGGTGGGGTATGGGATCCAACAGGAGAAAGGGAGGCAAAAGGTT
This sequence comes from Scalopus aquaticus, assembly GCA_004024925.1. Classification (NCBI taxonomy): domain Eukaryota; kingdom Metazoa; phylum Chordata; class Mammalia; order Eulipotyphla; family Talpidae; genus Scalopus; species Scalopus aquaticus. The sequence goes on along the minus strand of PVIJ01000033.1, from coordinate 461,540 downwards.
ATGAAGGCCTCTGGGGTCAAATCCAGAGCTTTGTTACAGGATTCTAGGACGTGTAGACGTCCTTGCAAATGGTCAGTTGACAGCCAGCCCGCTTGTGGTTGAGAAGGCTGGAGTAGTCTGTCTCTGGCTGGAAGTCCCCTAAGTGTGTGGTTCTGGGCAACCCTAGCCCTCTCTTCACCTGTTTCCTTGGATGTTTACTGGGATAACTACCAATTTCACTGGGTTGTTGTGTGTCTTGAAGGAGAAAATTCACATAAAGGACTTATCACAATGCTGGCACCTAGACTGCTCTGTATTATGAGCTGCTTCATTGGCAACTGTTTAAGGTCAGTCAGTACATTAGAAGCTGGAGGATGATGACCACTGTGCAGGACATCTGGGCGTGTGCTGCACTGACATTGGCTCAGTATGGAAAGGCAGCTCTGAGAGTGTGTGGAATGCACAGTCTTTGGGCTGCAGGTGCCTACTTTTTTGTTTTTGTTTTTATAAAGATTTATTTATTTATGCATACAAGAACTGGGGTGTAGGCCAGAGGTGTGGGGTGGTGAGAGGATTCACCAGAGACAGTGGGGAGCAGAACAGGAGGATCTACTGAAATACACTGCTGAGGGGAGCAGTGGGTGGGGCAGGAGAGTCTGCTGCTCCATGTGGGAAGCTCCCTGGTTGGGATCGAATTTGTGCCACAGTGGCTGTGGATAGCTTCATAGTGCTGAGACTTAACCCGCTGCACCACCAGGGAGGCCCAGCAGGTGCCTACTTTTCATAGAGAGACCAAGAATAAGTCTGCTCAGCATAAGTCTGTCCCTGCCCCCAGGGTCCAGATTGAATACTTTGCATTGGGAATTGTTCCCTGGGCCCATGGGTCCTCCCTTTCACAGACAGTCCCCAGCCTCTCAGAGTGAGACTCTTTTTCCCAGACTACCTTGCCCCCTTCCATGGAGAGTGGATAGAGCATTCCTGACATCCATTCACAACACACAACCTCAGCCACACCATTGGCAGGGAGTCCAGTAGGACTCACCTCATTATATGCAGCATCCTTGTTTAGGGTGGTACCCTAACGTCACATTCCGCTGTCTACACTTCTCCCCAACTCCAGAAACAGCTCCATTGGATCCTCTGGAGTTCACAGCTGTCATCAGCAAAGCCCCATGTCTTCCACCTCTTCTCAGTGGCTCCTTTCCCTTCTTACTCTAAATGAAACCTCTCCCTCACAGACACTTGAGGTCTCCTTGCTTCTGCTTCTGCAGCTGCTGGGCCAGGTGGCCCACGGGCTCCCTGTTGGCGTCATTACTGACCCCAGGCCTCTCACCTGCATTCGTCTAAGATTTTGGCTTTTGTTCCACTTCCATTCGATCTCCGTCCCTGAGTTAATGCCTAGTGACCTCAGTATACAGACAACCCATCGAACCTCCTGCTTCTTAGTTCCTTGACTTTTTTTGATAGTCCTTACACACCTACTCTCACGCTCAGCCACTGGACCCTTCATGGCCAGTAATTCTGTTCCCTCCATTATCTCGATTTCATCACATCACACTTTGCCTTGCCTTTTTAGCTCACTCCTTGTACTTAATACCCTACTCCTTTGGTCTTGTCTCCTCCCTAGACCTTTAATCCATCCTAAACTTCTTTTCTCTGTCCTTAACCACTTAGTCTCTCTCTTGCTTGCCTGGCACACACTCCATACCACTATTTACAATCATTTCCTGGTGCAGATTCTCAGATACTTTCCCCCTTCTCACTTCATCACACTGCCTTGGTGAAACCATACTTTTGGTTAAATCCAAGCCTTTGCTATTCCATGTTGGTACCTGCCCAGCTGAACATGGCTGGAGAAAAGAACATAACCCCACTCACTGGTGAACTTTAAGTTCCTGACCGTGAACCTCAATAATGCCTTCCTGGTACCTGGCAACTGGACTGTATCCCCTCCTTCTGCTCAGTCACTCTCTGATTCACCTGCTGATTTCACACTTCTTCTAACACCTCCAACAACCTGCTTGCCTCTCCTCATCCAGGCAGCTGACCTTGCTTCCAAGACTCCGGACAAAACTTCTGCACCTAGACGGGGAGTCCCCAAACCTTCAACACATTTACCAGCATCTGTACATATTCCCCATCTTCTTGTTATTCTGGGTGAGCTGGTGGGTACCACGTCACATCTTTGTTGCCCAGTCGTGAATGCCTCCAGCCACTCTCTCCCCCATGTCCTTATTTCCAGTGCCACTCAGCATCCAAACTTGCCGTTCCATGCCTGCCTTAGCTTTATTCTCTCTCTCCTATTTCTCCTTTAGCTACCTTTCTCACCTTTTACAAAAACTTCTCAAACTCAAACAATCCTCTGTATTCACTAGCTCCCATTCTCCTTCTCCCTTCTCCTTTGAATTAGGCTTTAGCTCCCTGACTACTCCACTAAAACGGTCTTGTCAAGGTCGTGAATGAGGTCTGTGCTGCTAAGTCCAGTGTAGATAGTGGTCCTCACCTTCTTTGCTCTATCAGGGCAGTGGACAAGTGAAATGCTATTAATGTCTTTCTTTTTTCTTGACAAAAACTTGTTTCCCTTTGACTACACCTGAACAGCTACTCCTCATCTCCCTGGTCTCTCAAGGTTGGGCTGTGCATGAACAAGTTCTGCCCTGTATCTATGTCATAAACGCGGCAGGCTGGCCCAGCCTCAGGGCCCTAAATACCACCTACATGCTGGTGCTGACTCCAAAACTTCTGTCTCCATCTTGGGTCTCACCTGAGCCCTAAGCGACTGTTTCTAATTACATTTCAAACTTACATCCCCCAGTGAGCGCCTGACCTTCCCTCCTAGGGCTGCTCTTCCCACAGTCTTTATCTTGGGTGATGGCAACTCCGTTCTTCTCCAGCTACCATCCTTGGCCTCTTTTCCTCACTCCCTATATCTAACCTTTGCTAAATCCTTTATTACTTTAAATTAAAGTAAGATACACATAAACTCATCATTTTAACCATTATCAAAAGCAGAATTCAGTGACTTCCAGTACATTCACAATATTGTACAGCCCTTATACCCATCAGCAGTTACTCTGCATTCTCCTATTCCCCCAGCCCCTGAAAACCACTAATTTCCTTTTTCTTCATGGATTTGCCTATTTTGGATGTCTCGTATAATTGGAATCACACAATGGTCACTTATGTCTGACTTCTTTCACTCAGCTAGTGTTTAAAAGATTCATCTATGTCATAGCACAGATCAGTATTTCACTCCTTTTGGTGGCTGAATAATATTCTATTGTGTGGCTAGAGGACATTTTGTTTAGGTACTTATCTGTTAATGGTTATTTGGGTTGGGTTGTTGACATTTTTTTCTAGTAAGATTAATGTTGCTGTGAACACTCATATACAGAATTTTCTTTGAAAATCTGTTTTCAGTTCCCTTGCATATATAATCAAGTGTCGCTTAATGACATTTTGGTTGATGACACAGCGCACGCACGGTGCTGGCTTTAGTCGGCGATCCCGTGTAGTCTAGGTGTGTGGCAGCGCCCCGACTCATTCTGTGTAATTACACTCTGTGATAACATTGCTGAATGGCGCATTTCTCAGAACATATCCCCATCGCTAAAGGATGCAGGACTGTAGACCTAGGTGTGCATCTGCTGGGTCACTCAGTTAAATCCTTTTACTTTAACAATAGGTCCAGAATCTGTGTCCCCTCCTCACTACTTCTGTCACCTCAATCTGGCCCTGTCATCTCTCACCAGGTCCTCAGGGACCATCCTGCCTCCATCTCTGTGCCCAACACGCTCAGCAGCACGGCAGCCAGAGCAGTCTGTAAACATGCCGACCATGCCACTGCTCTGCTCAGGACACCGCAGGGCCCCCATAGGCCCCACGAAGAGGCCAACGTCCTTGCAGTGGTCTGTGCGGACGCTCACTCACTACCTCCCAAACTCATCTTCTCCTGTCTCTTTTGCTTATTCAGCACCAGCCTCTCTGCTGTTTCTTGAGATGCCAGGTGCATGCTCATCTCTGGGCGTTTATGATAGCCTCCCCTCTGCCACAGTGTGCTTCTGTAAAACTATCTCTACTTCTCTCGATTTCTCATGTTTCTCTGGAGTCTTGTTAGATGTTGTTGAACCACTAAGGTAACCTAACTATCACATTTAAAAACCATTCACCCATCCCCACCCCCACCCTAAGTCCCTCACTCTGCCTGTCCCCACCCTTTCCCTAAACAGCAACCACAATCTAACATTTGGTGTCATTTGTGAATCTATTATATTTACTGTTTGATGTTTGTCTCTCTCAGAATGAAAGTTCCCTCAGGGCAGGGTGTTAAAAAATACAAAACTGTTTTATTCATCTTCCCATGCCCTACAATGATGCCTGGAACAAAATAGGGGCTTAAAAATGTGTGTGAAATGGATGGATGAATGAATGAATGAACGAACAAGCACTGAAAATATGTGTCAAAAGCTCTATGACTTGTGCTAAGTGCAACAGAACCGCCTGCCTGCCTGCCTGCCTGCCTGCCTGAGAACGAACTTCTGAAGGGGCGGTGTGTGGCCATAACTGCAGGTGTGATTATATACAGACATCACTGCCTCTGGCTCTGGGCTGTTGTGAGGGCTGTTACATGGGCTTTGGCCCCAGCCTGAAGGCCTACGTGCCTCCTTGAATGAGAGGGAACGAGGGATCCACGCCGCGGGCCTTGGACGCAAACTTCCTCCTTGAATGACTTGGCAACTGCACGTTAGCCCATTTCGGAGTTATCGAAGGTTACTGGTTTGAAATTGCCTTAAACATATGTCAGCATCACGTGGATTCAGGCCTGGCTTTGGTCAAACTGTGTTCCCATATTTATAGCACACCTATTGTACGGGGAGGTGCTGGGTGCTAGCGAGGGCTGACTCCCCAACTTTGGGTGTTACTGATCACTTGTCATCCAGTGAGTGTTTTGTCATTTTCAGGTATCCCTGGCATCAGTATTGGTTTTCAAAAAATAAATTAGCCTTTTCCATTCAAGTAAAATTCACTCAAAGCGAACGGAAAATAACTGTAAAATTAAAACAAGAAAAAACAAAGCAATGCAATTAGATGAGAGCAGGCTTTTGTTACCTGCCACTGAGGGAGTCCTAGACCTGCTCTCTCCCTTAAAAAGGGAGATTAGAAGTGTTAATGAGGTGTTAAATACACACCAGCACCAAGTGGAGACTTTCTCCTCTCCTCTGAATAGTTGGGAGACTAAAAAGAGCACGAGAGCGAATTTCCCCATCTGTGTTTGCCTGTGGCCCAGACCTCCTCTGGGCCCTGCCTCACAGCAGGAGCCTACGGGCTGGGGAGGGAACCGGCAAGGGAGGTCTTGGCCCTGAGAAGACACCCCTGGTCCTGACCTCTTCCCTCCAGGGACCCTTCGCTGCTACTGCCAAGGGGGTGTTAAGAACCCTCTGCCTTTGTGCCCCGGAACTGTAACACCCATGCCCATGACCAGCTGCAGTGCGTGGCAGCTTCCTCCTCGCTCCTCCAGGCTCCTCTCGGGCTTGGTTTCTGTGTCTAGACTATTGTGCAATGTTGATTCAAACTGCCGGTCTCCTCCCTTCTGGAGAAGGCACTTCTTGGAGTGCACAAACACCCTCTCCTTTGGATGTCATCAGTGTTACCTGGCAACAGGCTCCCTAAACAATCTGTTGAGAGGCAGGAACTGGTGGGGTGCCCCCCCACCCCCAGCTCTCACCTCTTCTCATGTTCTTCACTATGTTTCGTTATGGTGCTACCGCCCAGGCACACGTTCTGTCTGCAAATGCCGTCAGCACAGTGTCTTAGGTGTTAAGTGTAGACATGAGAGGGGGGTAGAAGGCGGGAAAGACTGTACCTTCCTTCTCACTTATGGAAATTACACCTCACCAGAATGATTTGCCATGATGCTCAAGGGGGCTTGGAGTCTGACCCCAAGGACCCAGCAGGGTAACGGGGTTACGGAGCAAATCTGAGTCGTGGTATGTGACTTCTAAGAGGCTCATTTGTATCAAAATTTGGGGGTTTCAAGTTTGCCAGAGCAAGACCACTCAGAGCAGAGTTTCTGTCTTTTTTAGGGTAGATCTGGACACTCCTCCCTACTCTGCTCCCTCCCCACTATGCCTAAGAAATGAGGACAAGGTGGCAGCTCTACTCTTCATCTACAAACCCTCCATCGCCACAGCTGTTTATAAATAACAAGCACATTCTACCATTTGTCAGCCTGCATGCTGTGCTAGGCACTTTATATCACCATTTATTTACTTTTCACAAACACATGGGGTGAGTGATGATATTATCACCATTTTGCTGATGAAAAAGCAAAAGCACAGAGAGGTTAAGACACTGGTCCATGTCACAAAGCCAGTGATGAGCAAGGCCAGAAAGGGTATCTGGAGATGGACTCAGTTCCTTTGAAACAGCCCTGAGGGGTCTGGCTTTGACCGAGGAGCACCCTGGAATGCTAAATTTGGAAAACCCCAGAGCACTGCAGGCTATTGGGGGTGGGGAGGAGACTGTCCCCCATCTGTCTTTTACATCCTTTCCTCTATGATCTTTACATCATAGATGTTATAAATCACCAATACATCACCTTAAAAACAGCAACAACAACAACAACATTGTAAAGGGCGCTGCTTTGCAAGGAGCCTCTAAGTGGGGAAGAAACTGCTTCTCGTTCTTTACACCCCCGTGCAGCGTCCCCTCTGTTCTAGCCTGGGGCCCGTGAGCTCCTGATGGGCGCTCCAGCTGCTGGCCTCTATGCCAGCACGACTGGGAGGGGACAGAACGCCCCGCAGCCTCAGGAGCTGCCTCACGCATTCAGAGAGCATCATCTCCAAGCAGCAAGGATTCTTTTGAGCCCCAGAGAGAGAAGGTTTTGTTGTCTGTGTTCCTCCCCACTACGTCTTAATTACTTCTTCCGCTTAAATTGTGAGTGGCAAGTTCAGCCACTCTGCTTGTCTCCTAAGTGGCAAATTAAGACTAATTTAGATGGGGTTTGCAGATCAGCCAGCATTCCAGTAGCAGAGGGTGACTCGGTGTTCTCTGTGGGCTCCCCTCCCCGGGGGCAGCTCATCTCCAGTGGGCAGCAGATGTGGCTCACGCCTGGCCTGGCTCCCTTCTCTCCCCCGCTCCCCCTGCCCCCAGCTTCACTGCAGACATCAGCCCTGTGCACGCTGCTGCTCTAACACCACCTTTTATTTGACTCTTTCAAATGGTTTTTGGATTCAATTTTGTTGGACTTAGTTCAACTTGATTTGATTCCCATTTATTGAGTCTCCATGAAGCACTGGCAGGAGGAAAGCCATCTTGCTATTCAGAAAACTCTGCCTTTTTTTTTTTTTTTTTTTTTGGGCCTTTTCAGGAAAACCAGAAAAGTAGCTGAGGGGGTCAGGGAGGTTGACTGTGTTCTGTGAATGACTGTGTTTGGGCCTTGGCAGTTGTGGGTGCCTGCTGAGCCCCACCCAGGGGTTTTCTTTTTATATGTCTCTGGTAGATTCAGCCCTAAAGAAATGCAAGCCAAGCCAGGATTTGGGATCTGGGGCTGGGGGAGGGGGCTTCTATAGCTCCGTGTAGCCTACCTCTGGATTTCCTCTCTCTGAAACACTTTCTCTCACTCCCACTTCTGCTCAAATGCCACTTCCTCAGAGAGGCCTCTGGGAGCACCCTAAGTAAAGGAAACAGTTCCACTGTTCTCTGTCTCACTCCGTATCCGGTTTGATCTTCATAGTACTTAGCATCTGAAGCGAGATACCTGCGTAGGGGTGTGCAGGTTTTCCTGAAAGGTACTTTAATTTGAATCTGCATTGAACTGGGGGCCAACAGTCAGGCTAAGGTAAGAGAGGAAGCCTGGGCTGAGGAGAGCAGCAGGCCCCCAGTAAGGTGCAGGAGGAGGTGAGTAGGAGGGCCCTTGCTTAGCCAGAGTTGCTAGGCTTAGAAGGTACTGGCTGCTTCTCTTGTAGGCAGATTTTGAGTTCAACTCTAGAGGGTCTGCAACTTGTCCCTGAGGTACTGCATGGCCACAAGGTCACCCATAGGTCACTTATGGCTTTCTGCAGCGTGGGGCATAGAGGGCAGGCAGCACTGTGTTCCTGGTAACTGCTGAGCCTGGCCTGTCTTGGGGAGGGACAAGTGACCTCTGGTCACCTGAGGATCTGAGAGATTTGAGCTTGATGCCTCCCTGGCCCGTGACCAAGACTGGAACTTGGGGTTTAGGGTCCCCATTGTTGTTCCTCTATAGTGCATGGTCAGGTAAGATGATCTGGCTTTTGTGCTGGAATTTGGTCTCTTCGGATTGATCTACCTATTTACCCTTATTTCTTTACTTATTTCTCTGGGGACTCTATCTTGCTCCCACCCTCACACTGCATTTCTAGTACTTAGTATAGGTAATGAAAATATTTGTTGAATATGAGTGAATGAATGTATGGATGGATGGACACAAGGACAGATGGATGTGGATGGATGGATAGCAGCCCTCATAACTCTTAATTTCTCCTTTTCATTGGGGAAGGAGTTTTTGTACTCTCATCGGTCCTATCTGTACCCCTCTGCAAGCTTCCTAGGTCCTTCTGATTCTTGCCCATAGTCTGTCTTTATGTTGGAACAGCTCATTTTCGCCAACCCCGATCCCCTTTCTACTTCAGGCCCATTCTGATATGGGGCCCTTCTGCACAGTGTCAAATCTGAAATCATACACACATGCATGTGTGCCTTTGAGAGAAGGTTATTTGTCTTGTTCACCATTTTATCTCCAGAATTCAGCATGGTGCCACTTTATAAATGCTTGTTGAATAAATAACAGCAGACACCTATAAGGTAGCATGCACTTAATTCTGCTTTGCATTATCATTGTTTATTTATATTTCACCAGCCTGGTAGGGGGGTCAGGAAGTCATCATGGTACCTACACTATTCATCACTTCACCAGTAATGATGATGTTAACAACACAGTGGGTACCATTTTTGTGAACATACACTAAGTGCCAGGCACTAGACTCTACCTACGTAAATTCATTTACTTCTCATGATCACTCTCTGGGGTGGTTTTATTAGTTCCCTTTCACAGAGAAGGGAATAGCAGCTCAGAGAGATTGGATAACTTGCCCCAAGGCTGACATAAGAGGCTCATGAGTTCCTCCTTCATGAGGCTGCTTCCCTCTGTTGGGGTAGGAGGGGCTCTTATAAAAGTTATTTCAACTGAGTGGGCTTGAAATGGTCAGGACATCACCAGATAGCCCTGGTGACTGCTCTTTGCTGCAGTCACAAATGGCATCTGTCCTAGATCTAGTTCTAGATGTTCTGATGGTCTCCCAGGACAACCACCCGCAGGGAACCACTGCCCAGTGGAGGCAGCAAAGTCCTCACCTGTCACGTAGTTCTTTAAGTCCAGTTCATTGCTGAGGGGATTGTTGCTCTTGAACATGTACAAGTTGAAAGGGGCCGGTTCCTTGCCCACGTTTTTCCACATGGTATAATCTGGAGAGGTCCATCGTCCCGCCAGTACGTCATAATCCCGCTGAGTGAAATGGACCAGCTTGGTTAGCGGGTCGTAGAGTCCCCCATGGAAGCCAATGACCATCTGGAAGTCAGGGTTGGAGTCATAATAAATCTCCCCGTAGGCTGTGTACTGCAGCTGTTTGATCATGAGGCCATTGATGCTGAACACAGCCAGGGGGGTCCCGGTGTTATCTGAGGCAACATAGTATTCCTCCCCGCTGCTGCTCTCCATGGCAAAGAGGTGGCCTTGGAGGTCGTAGTACAGCGAGGTTATCTCTGAGTTGGAGTGATTGTAGACATGGGTGATGCGAGTTGGGTTGTGGAGGTCAGAGTAGAAATACTGCAGATGGTGACCCAGGGTGGTCTTGTAGGAAGCCCGCCGCCCCACGCCATCGTAGCGGTACTGGACACTCCACCCACTGGCCTTATTGTAGGCTCTCGTTAGAAGGCCCTTGGAGTTGTACTCAAAGATGTCAGACCCTCGCTGGCACAGATAACCATCATCGTCAATTTTGTACTGCACATCACCGAGTCTGGTGATCCGGTCCCGGAGGTCGTAGCGCAAGGGCATGAGGCGCACGCTGTTGCCTGGGTTCAGCAAATGGAGGTTACCGTTGAGGTCATAGCTGTAGCGCCAGGTTGGGCGGTCATTGACGGCCACGCTCTGGAGCTGCCCATCCCCATCATAGTCGTAGGTGTACTTTGTGGTGTTGGCGTAGGGCCCTAGTTTCAGCTCCCTCTTGATCACCCTTCCCATGCTGTCATACTGCACTGTCATCCAGTACATGAGGGAACGGAACATCTCATACTGGACTTCCTTGATCCGCCCATGGGTGTCAAAGTGTTTGCTGAGGGTCATCACGGCGGTGGTGATGATCTGGTTGATGTCATAATAGATGACTCCAAACTTGCCAAAGTGCTCCACCTTGCCGGAAATCTCGTCATAGCGGTAGAGGTCCACTGGAAGGGGGGTTTCACTGATGACAGGCTTGATGCTGGCGATCCGGAAGCTGTTGTCGTGATAGGTATAGTCAAACCTGGCGTTGACCATGCCTTCCTCAGAGAACCTGTAGATCTGCTTGTCCACAAGGGGGCCAATCTTCCGGTACCTGATGGTGCAGGAGAAACCCCCACTTTGGAGGTTGACCATTTTCAAAACACCAGTGGTCTCGTCATATCCAAAAGTGACAGCAGTACTATCATAGACAATCTCCGATAACTTGGACAGCTTCCCGTACTTGTAGAAGACCTGGCGCCCGGTGCCCAGAAAGGATGTCTTTAGGATGCGACCGTCATCGCTATAGTCAAAGATGACGGAAGCGTTGCTTTCGGGTGGGTTGTAAATGTTGCGGATGTAGCCGACAGAGGTGTGTGTGGACATGCTGTGCCGGGCGACGCTGGGCATGGTGACGGCGTGGAGACGGTCGGAGGAGTCATACTCAAATATGTACTGACGCTGACTCTGAAGCAGGAGGACCATGGACTGGAGGAAGGAAGGGGGGAGGGGACACATGAGTTGGCTTTTAGGATCAAGCACTCAGATGGACAGAATTTATTCCATTTTCCGAAATAGCCGTTCAGAAATCACAGAGGAGGGGGTAGTTCAGACTAGAGATGGTGTGGAGACTGAGTTCACCAGGCATGCCAACTCTGATGAAGGAGTTGTGTTTCCCAAGATTTAATGCAAATTATCTTGAAGTCAAATTAAAG